>JAECUM010057124.1:0-36149 GCA_016617855.1 Megalonaias nervosa
GCGTAGTGTTTTTATTGTGCGTCCGATGATTGTTTGGCCCCTTTCCAAAATATTTGTTTCGAGTATATTGCGAATAAAACGAAGAGGAAATGAAAAGGCGCATGTGTGCATCGCGCACTTCGCACTCGCAACCAGCCGGGTTTGTGTGTATACATATATATTGTTACGTATATGTAATTTAATTACTTGTGCGTCAGTTTTAAATTCTTTTTATTTTACTTTTGTTTCATTGCATTTTATTGTAATGATAGTTTTCACGGGATTTGATATTTTATTCAGTAAATTCAGTTCTCTGTTTTGACCTGATTAGAACGCTAAAGTTTTGCATTATTACTACTTTTAGCTCACCTTGGTTGAGAGGTTTATAAACACTTAGTGAAAGTGATTGGTTATTACCAAGGTCAAGTTCGGCCCACGTGTTATCTATGTTGTAAACAGCCTTTTTTATTATTCATTGCCAGCGTGAGAATCTGAATTTTAGATAGGGCTATTCTAGGCTACGTGCTAAATGGCATTTTTTTTACTGCGCTGTTCAAATTAGTGATCACGTAGCCCCGTCACGTGAGCCATCATGTGATCTAAAATCGTGGGTTAAAACCGACGTTTTCTAGTGGAGTTGTTCAGTCGTAAAAATATACCTTTGGGCTCAAAGTATTTCCTTTGTTGTTGCCATTTGAGTTGATTTTCGTATTTAAAATAATTTATTCATCCTGAAAAATATTCTTCTTCGACGAAATACTTGGACAAAGACATTTACTAAATTATTCGGAATTCAAAAGCCGGAATTATATTCTTGGTGACTCAACAAGGAGCTGTTGACACATCAACACAAACTGGTTATAGAGGACGTCATCGCCCTCCATACGGGAACTTCACCGAGATTCGAACTTGGATTCAATTAGAACTGTTTAGTGATAGGACTTATATTTTTCAATTCTAGGATTAATTTTTGGATTATATTCGCAAACCGTAAGTCCTATTTCATATTTTTACCTTGTTTTCTAGGGAAATAAATTATTTTGTTAAATTTTCAAAGCTTGTTGACATCACTCTTTTCTTTTGTTACTTTTGTACGAGCCTACACGTAACAAAAGAAAAGTGGGCGCTCGTCTTGGGATATATGAATTTTGGCTAAAATATTTCAGAAAATTGTTTGTTTTTTTTTAAATTTAAATTCCCCATGTTTTTAAATCCCAAGTACTATTTCATATTTTATTTGAAATCTTTAGTGAAAACAATAGTCTTTTATTCACAATGTCATCAAAAGTGGAGACTTTTCTTTCTAGTCCTACTCAGGAGCAGATGGATAGTTTGAAAAAAGATGAATTGCTTGAACTTGCCAGAAAATACGGTCTTTCTGAAGCAAAATCATCCTTAACGATACAAGAAATTAAAAACATTTTTATTCAGTATTTGGTAGAGAAGAATGTTTTTGATAAAAGTGTTTTGGCATCGGTCAGTAAGTCTGTATCAGACTCTGACATAAAAGCAAAGGAATTAAAAATGAAATACAAGATGGAATTAGAGTTAAAGAAGCTTGAACTTCAGAAAGAAAAAGAACAAATTTATTGAAAAAAGAGGAGAGAGAGAAACAAGCGCAGTTGCAATTAGAAGAGAAGCAATTGCAGTTGCAGTTTGAGAAAGAGAATAGAGATAGACAGGAAAGAGAGAAAGATAAACAAATGAAATTGGAGTTACAGAAAGAACAAATGCAATTAGGAGAGAGAGAGAGAGAGAGAGAGAGAGAGAGAGAGAGAGAGAGAGAGAGAGAGAGAGAGAGAGAGAGCAATTCAAGTCAAAAGTGAAATTATGGTTTCACAGAACCTTAATGGAGAAAAGGTTTGAGTCTCGTAATAGAGTTCATTCTCTCTTGCTCTTTCTTCAAAATTTTCTTCAGATTACATTTTACGGCCCTTACAAAATTAAAAAGAAAACGAATGAGTTAAATTATAATATTGGTACTCTGATCTAAAGAAATTAATGAAGTACTAGTATATTGAAAGAGATAGCCAAGTAAATAATGCAATTAATTTACTTGTGCCTGTGCCACCAACTGAGGATGTAAGTGAAGAAATTAAATCGTACACTACTGATTTTGGAGCGACAAATTTTCAGAATTCGGAAATTATGAAAACTCTGGACCAAAAACATTTACATTTGGAACAACAAGAAAGAAATTAACTTAAACAGTTATTATTCGAATATAAGCACTTGTTTCCAGATATTCCTACGAGGACAAACAAAATTTTTTATGACTTTGAAATTGTAGATTCAAAACCTGTGAAACAACACCCATACAGGATGAACCCTCTCAAACAGGAATACCTGTAAAAGGAAATTCAATATTACTGGAGAATGATTTCATACAGCCCAGTAAAAGTGATTGGAGTTCACCATGTATACTTGTTCCGAAACCGGATAAAACTTACCGCATGTGCACTGATTATAGGTACACTGATTACAGGAAGGTGAACAGTGTGACAAAAACATATTCATTTCCATTACCAAGAATCGATGACTGTATTGATAAAATTGGAAATGCCAGGTGCGTCACCAAATTTGACCTTCTCAAAGGATTTTGACAAATTTCACTGATGGAAAGAGTAAAGGAAATTTCGGCATTTGTGACTCCAGATGGACTCTATCAATATAAAGTAATGCCGTTCGGGATGATGGGTTCTCCAAGTACTTTTCGACGTTTGATGACTATGATTACCTCTGGTCTAGATAATTGTGATGCTGGAGAGAACATCTAGCAACAATTCAGAAATTCTTTGACAGACTCGCTGATGCAAGTTTGACAATTAATTTATCTAAAAGTGAGTTCTACCGTGCTTGCGTAACTTGTTCGAGGACATATTGTGGGACATGGACAAGTTAAACCTATAGATGCTAAGGTCAAGGCTATTTCTGATTTCCCTGTGCCTGTCAATAAAAAGTAGCTGATGCGAACTTTAGGTATGGCTGGATACTATCGGAAATTTTGTTCCAATTTTTCTAATATTGCTGAATCCCTGACACATTTATTCAGTAAGAAAAACAAGTTTCTTTGGACTGAAAAATGTCAGGAGGCTTTTGATAGGTTAAAAGCCATACTTAAAAGTACGCCGGTTCTCACAGCTCCAAATTTCAGTCAACCATTTAAACTATCTGTTGATGCAAGTGATGTTGGGGTTGGAGCAGTATTGATTCAAGATGATAGAAATGGTGTTGATCATCCAGTATGCTATTTCTCTAAGAAATTAAATAAGCACCAAAGGAATTACTCAACAATCGAGAATGAATGTTTGTCTTTAATACTGGCATTACAGGATTTTGAAGTTTACATTAGCTCAGCCCCTTCTCTGGTTGTTGTATTTAGTGACCACAACCCCCTTACTTTCATCGACAAGATGAAAAATAAAAATCAAAGATTATTAAGGTGGAGTTTGTTTTTGCAAGAATATAATCTTGACATCAGACATCAGACACATCAAAAGAAAAGACAATTTAATTGCAGATGCACTTTCCCGTGTATAGAAATATTATTTCATGTACACTTTGTATAATTCATAAGTTTTCTTATGTAATTTTGTTTTACCTCATATTTGACTTGAAGGTGGGAATTGGCATGTTTTATTTTCTACATTTAAGTATATCAAAGCCCACAGCGTCGCCTACCAATTTTGTTTTACTTTGTTTTCTCCCAGGCCATTGTTTGACTTCCTACTCCATAACGATGAAAGCCGTAGAAATAAAAGTCTAAGCAGTCAAGAAAAGAGCCGCCTACAAGGAACTGGTCGTGTAACATTTGCAAACTGCAGTAATACCCAAGTATTTGAGGTGCTTCTTAATTATTGAATAAGTATCTGATACGACAGTCTACGATCCAGTTGGAGAGAGAGAGAGAGAGAGAGAGAGAGAGAGAGAGAGAGAGAGAGAGAGAGAGAGAGAGATTTGTTATTATTATTCTCAAAGAATAAACTAACAAGCGTAAATGATAATGAATTGGTTTCTACAGAACATTATGAAAATATAAATTTAGTCATTGAACAATGTGACACACACTGCTTTTCAAAATACAAACGTTACCTGTATACAAAAATCTTAGTATGTTCTAGCATAATGAAGTTAGAAGCAGCATTCCCCCCCCCCAAAAAAAAATTAAAAAAAACACAAAAAAAAACAAAACAACAACCACAGATAACATTCTGTTAATATGATTCTCATTCGATTGGATATCAATAATTAAACCAGCATCAAAACAAACAATCAACAGCCATGTTTTTCACACTTCAATAAAATTTGCTTGTGTTGGAAATCTAGACCGGGTTATCAACGAAACTGTATATAAGGTGCTGTAGCGGTAATTGTTATTGTTTCATATCATTCACAATAACAAACATTTTGTTCAATCAATTGGCTAAAGTAAAGTCCTTTTCTCGAGTTACAAATGGTTGTTTTTCGTTAAAATTTTTTTTTTTTTTTTGTCGTTTTATCTTGCATATTTGTTGTGATAAATATTATAATTTGAGTCATGAATCTTTCATTCATTCATCTAACCTTACGCGGTAAATTAAATTATAAATGTAGTAGCTTTTTATTTTGTAAAGATATAACCTTAGAAAGCATCTTAAACTAGATGTTCTAGTTTTCTTAGCATTCTAAGGTGTAGCTAACAGAGCGGTTCATGTGCTTCTTGCACTTTCCGATTAGATTTCGTGTCCTTGTCTTTATCTTACTATATTGACTGCAATTACATCTCGAGTGTGCATATTAATGTCGATGTGTGTCGAAAAATCTTTATCTGGTGTGGATTAATACTTTAACTTTATGCGCGATCGATCATACAATTCTTCTTAAATCAGGGCCGACGCACTTGAACATGGCTGACTGACAAAGTAACAACTCTTCACCCTCAACAGCGTAGCTTTAATCAAGCCTTTTTGACGTTTAAACAACCGGCAAATTAAATTAAGTCCAATGTTCTTCGCTGCAATAAGACACATCGACAATCCAATTAGAATAAAAATGTAATTAAGAGATATTATTCGGTTCCAGTTGTATTAACGAAAAAGCTGTGCAAACAATAAGTTACCATCTAATATAAGCAAAAGTTCAAATAGAAGTTGATAACTATTGCATTTGGATGTTGTTGTACACCAATAAAATGGCAATATTTGAAACAAGGAATGTAAACTATATCACTGTTCAATTAAAATCATCGTCTGACCTATTCACTTGAATTTTTAAAGCAAAAACAGAAAGAGAAATGTCTTGTCTTCTTTACCTTTAAAGTTACCAAATCAATAAATGTTCAATAACATTGTAGTTTCATTTCTATGGACGGTTTACATTTTGAACTAAAGAGTTTGAACAAATATAATTTCCAGCCTTTCAGATTCTTTTCCAGCATGCCGTCTCCATATAGATAGCTGGATGGTCTAAGCTGCAAACACATTAAGGCAATTTCTATTGAGCGTATACATGAAATTCAGCTTCATTCGAAGTGATTTGGTTCAAGAGCATGGGGCTGTGAAAGTTGGAATAACACATGCTTAGCAAGAAACAAAAGTTCATAGTTACACGTAAGGTGTCCTGTCAAATGACTGCAATAGCTGATCGGGTAAGAGGCAAGGCGTTTATGCAATGTGTTCTCATTGCCGTATCTATTGCATAGTGTACACATTGTATCAGAGTCAGTCCTACATCAATGTGTCTCTGGCAAAGTGTACACATAGTACCAGAGTCAGAACTAAATCGAAATGTCTGTTGCATAGTGTATACATTGTACCAGTGAGTCCTACATCATTGTGTCTGTTGCATAGTGTACACATAATACCAGTCTGTCCTAAATCAATGTATCTATTGCATAGTGTATACATTGTACCAGTCAGCCCTACATCATTGTGTCTGTTGCGTAGAGTACGCATAGTACCAGAGTCAGCCCTACATCAGTGTGTCTGTTGCATAGTGCACACATTCTACCAGAGTCAGTAGCATTTGTATCTATTGATCCAGCTGCTGGTGATTATCATTTTGATTTGTTCTCCCAGCTGCTAGTGATCGACATTTGCATCCAATAATCCAATTGTTAGTGATTGGCATTTGTATCCGTTTATCCAGCTGTTAGTGATTGGCATTTGTATCTTTGATCCCGCTGTTAGCGATTAACATTTGTATCCCATTATCCAGCTGTTCGTGACTTGCATTTGTATCTTTTATCCAGCTGTTAGTGATGAACATTTGTATCCCAATATCCAGCTGTTAGCGATTGGCATTTGTATCTTTGATCCAGCTGATGGTGATTAATATTTTCAACCAATGATCCCGTTTCTACGTATTAAAAGTTAGATCAGATATGATATGTAACTAAACTGTTTTTCCCCCCTTCAAATCAGGATTGCATTTACACTTTGAGAAACTTGACATCTAATTACTTTAGGGTTTTTTTAATCTTAACACGGGGACCATTCAGATCGGTCAATATTACAAATGTATGTTTGTGATTATTTTTTTTTGTTCTTGATAGACACTGACCATTTCAGTACGTTCTGTCTCTCTTGAGAACCTAGAACCTGGCACCAATCTTTCTGAACAAACTTCGTCACAAATATTATGCTCTCAGATCGCAAGCAGCAATTTGAAATACATATTTAAACAGAGTTTAGGCCAGAATTATGTGTCCTTGGTCAACACTTAAAGGCAATTTGATCACCAAAATACATATTTAAACAGAGTTTAGGCCAGAATTATGTGTCCTTGGTCAACACTTAAAGGCAATTTGATCCCCGAAATACATATTTAAACAGAGTTTAGGCCAGAATTATGTGTCCTTGGTCAACACTTAAAGGCAATTTGATCACCGAAATACATATTTAAACAGAGTTTAGGCCAGAATTATGTGTCCTTGGTCAACACTTAAAGGCAATTTGATCACCAAAATACATATTTAAACAGAGTTTAGGCCAGAATTATGTGTCCTTGGTCAACACTTAAAGGCACTTTGATCGCCGAAATACATATTTAAACAGAGTTTAGGCCAGAATTATGTGTTCTTGGTCAACACTTAAAGGCAATTTGATCACCGAAATACATATTTAAACAGAGTTTAGGCCAGAATTATGTGTCCTTGGTCAACACTTAAAGGCAATTTGATCGCCGAAACACATATTTAAACAGAGTTTAGGCCAGAATTACGGTTGTCAAGTTATCAAGTTAATGCTTCGATTCTTCGGAACACAGCCTATAAAACACCTTTGACTTTGAGATCCAGTGTGTGTGTGTGTGTGTGTGTGTGTGTGTGTGTGTGTGTGTGTGTAAGGAAGAGAGATTTTTATTTTTAACGTACTTTTAACAATCTTAGTCATATCCCTACAATACCCGCAGTACGGCAGTTTATAGCGAAGTCTAGTACTGGGGCATCATGCTGCAGACATGTAGCATCATGTCCCACCCAGTAACATTATCCTGACACAAGGCCGACCAGTCCTAACACTAACCTCTTAATGCTGAGCGCCACGCGGGGCAAACTGCTAGTACCATTTTTATGTCTTTGGTATGATTTGGCCGGGGTTCGTACCCGCAACCTCGAGTATCCGAACAGGACGATGTAACACTTAAGCTTCAGGGGCGGTCTGTAGTCCAAAACATCTAGCAAATAAAAAGAGTTTGTGCGCAATGTGACCCTATTGCTTTAACCGTCTTCGGATTGGTATTTCATTGTGTCGTATAATTTCTCATCTTAAAATAAAACGTACCGTAACCATGATATGCAACGAAAACATCGTGTACATGGAAATTATCCATGTCCGTTCTTTTGTCTCTGGCCAGATCTCGAGAATTATAAACTTCCACTATCGGGTGGCATTACTCTTCTTTTGTTTACCCACGTAATGTTGTCATAACAGGGTGTAATATTTTGAAACTTAGACCCATAGGATCCATCAGTGAGATAAAAGTTTGACTTTGTAAATCGTTAACTTGCACGGAAGTCTCGGATTATTTAGTATTAGAGTTCTACCATTTGAAGAGGATTATCATTTGATTTGCATTGAGATGAGTGATTTCCAGTATATTTAGGACAAAGAAAACACTTGTATAAAATCTATAAAGTAACGTAAATGAAATATACTCGTGCCTCTTTAACATATAGTTACTCAACAATGAGAAACGAGGACAAGTGGTGATAAAACCAATTGATGCTTGATTTGTGTCTCAGTCAGTTTCAACAATTTTATTACTAGCTCTTTTCTCTGCGTGTATTTTGATAGTGTTATTCATTAAATAGGTTCAAATATATATCCAGATTCAGTAGTATACTAGGTGATTGGAGAGACTGATATTATGAAAGCGTTTAGTGGGGAATTTTGTCTTTACCAATTCTGTTCTCTCGTTAGAGGTTGTAAAACCCCTTTTTAAAATAAAATGAAAAAAATCTCTGTTGCAAGTTACAAGGGCCACTTAAAAACATGTCAGTAAAATACTGTCATGACTGTACTATCTTTTACATTCCTTTAACATCTTACGTAATATTACCAACATCCTATGTCAAATGCACGTATACAGAATTATATCTACTTTTCTTTCTTTATCTTAACGTCTCATCATTGGTGTCAACTGCCATTCGTCCGTTAAGATACGATAGCATTCCTGAAAGAAATGAGAACGAGTTGTTCGCAGCTACATTAGATTTGGACAATTTTATATTTTCCAGGGACGAAATACAAAGAAAAGAAAAAGAAAAGAACGTAATCGAGAAAAATAGTAAAGCGAGCTGGTGTTCTAACACCTCTTGATCGATGCATAGGCACAACAAAACAGTAATGAATACTGTCGATATTACTAAAATGCACGTGAGACATAAAAATATAATATGAAAGACTGAGACCAAAGAATGAAATGTTCTTCAGGTGCCTGCACTGGTTGTTGTGTATTAGAAAGAAATTACATTTCTTTTACATGTATCATAGAGAATTGTCTTCCCCCTTCATACTTGATATGAAGAAAATGAGATCTTTCGACTTTAAACATGACAGGCAATAACGATGTTTTGAAATCTATGATTCATTGAAATGAAACGATTTCTCAATTAGAATTTTACTCTGGATTGTATGTCATTTGTTCTTCTGTGTGTGAAGATTGATATGGCTGGAAATTTAAGAAACAGCATGGGGTGGAAAGCAATCCACTCATACAGGATCATTTAATGGACATTCAGGCGTTTTTGTAGCAAGCCAACTGCATGATATATGCATTGCATATTGATTGCAGACACATTACATATTAATTATTGTACATTGCATCTTGATTACACATACGTTACATAAACATTACTTACACATGATGCAGCTAATAGAGATATTGTATTATAACGTGTTGAAGGCGAAATATGTAGAACATTTAAGGAGCATAAAACAAGGGAGAACAAGTTAGTAATACATTAACAGCTGTGGATAATAGTATCAGAGAAAATTTATTAAACTCTCAGAAGTGCAAAAACAAAAATATTTCAGATGCTCAAGGTTTATTTACCAAGAGATTAATTACTCCATAGATTAGTTTACAAGCTTTTTCAAACTGTCAGAGCAGAATCTAGGATAAGGCCTATAGAAAACATGCAGAAATGTTTAGAACGAACTTTACCAAAATAATAGTTGCTGAAATATTAGTCTTAGACAGCGACGTGGAGGAAATAAAGAAGTTTTTAGAAAATGAAACTACATTACAATAACAACTTCAACATCTGCAGAAAGAATTTAAAAAATGAGAACAGAGATAAAAGTAAAGATAGGTAAAGGTTAGTTGAAAATTTAAGGTGCTGGTTCGAAATTTTGGATGATATAGTGAAAGCCGTCAATAATTGTGTCTCTCACAATTAAGTCAGTTCATAGATAGGGGACTTAAAGGATAAGGTCAATGTGGGTGTAAGTAAAATTAGATCTTATAAATAACATACGATTATTGGTAATTACATTTTTGTTACATTGAAAAAAATTTAACTTTAAATGCATACGGCAAAAACGAAGATATTGAGAACAAACGTCCAAAATAAACTTTCAACTATACAAATATTGTGTTATCTTCTTGTTCCTGAAAATAATGTTTGTTATAATTTACAAATTGATGTTGAAAAATATAAGAGTTAACACTTTGGAAGGGGCGGTGGTGTTGGTGCGTAATTTAGAGTTGCAGATAAGTTTTTCTTTATTTCCACATTGATGAAACTGACAAATGCGATCCTTTTTATTACAATGTTTATTTACCCCTTGTTAAATGAATCAGAGATATGAATGAAAGTACTTAATATACTCTTTTACATGCAGAAGATACGTCACATATTCATGATGGTTCAGAGAAGTTTGAAATCTGTTTTGGATCTTTTGTATCAGCATTTTAAATTCTCAATTCATAGCATTAATATAGAAAGGACAAAATGTAATTTGATTTGGTAGCAGAAATGACAGCACATTGAAAGTCTGTCTTTAATAATAATCTGAATTCGGATTGCAGTGAATTTGATTTTGATAAAAGGTCTTACTATCTTAATATTAACTTTACAAAATCTATAATCACCGGTATTTAATGAAATACATACACGGTTTTACATGTGTGGAACAAAAGATAAAATATAACAAAAAGTTATAATAAAAGGTTATTATATATAAAGACGATCAATCTTTAAAATGTATACATTCCTGAGAACTTACATGGCTTAGACAAATGTTTTCTAGGAATTCTGAATGAAAAAGTCTATGATAGCCCTTAGTGCCAAATATTGACCATCTCATCTCTTTGGAAGAAACTGTGTTCAGTATGAACGAATATTTGATGTATTTATTTCAGAAATAAATATATTTGTCTAAATATCTGTAAATTAAAATACTGAATACTTTGAAATCTGAAGAAAACTGTATCCGCAAAGGACCATAGACTGCTTAGACTTAATTAATTAGGACCATAGACTGCTTAGACTTAATTAATTAGGACCATAGACTGCTTAGACTTAATTAATTGTGCACTTCGTTGTATTCCTTCCTTAGCTTTTACCAACTGCATTTTATGATATTGGTGAGGTGGGGGTTACAGCTTCTACACCCCTCATGGCTATCTCCATGTCTCACTATTTAAAATGGCAATTGTTAGTGACCTAGTGTTGTTAGTGAACACAAACCTTCAAGATTCATCCACTTCTGCGACATCTATCAGTGTCAGCCTCAATATTTATATCATTATCTTTTACTGTGGTCGGGAACCATGAAATGTAGGTCATTTTGACTCAGTTTCATGCCATTACTTATTCTTCATATTCACAAGATGTAGCCTTTGAGGTACTAGGTATAACTATGTTAGGATCTGAACAATGACACCATTTCTAAGTAAGGAGCTGGTGACTCAGTGGTTAGCATTTTGGATTCATTACCAAAAAGGTACGGGTCCAAATCCTCCTATCGGACCAGCCTGGGTCTGTTACCGTGGCGTGTCTTTGGGCAAGGCACTTTACTACAATTACCTCGGCACTAAATGATGTGTAGTAAAGAATCAAACCAACCATTTCTAAGATCTGTTAAAACCCATATAAAAGAGGTCTCAGTGACACGCTTTTAATGTGTGAAATGTTGTCATTGGAATACGTAATCTTAAGTGATTTTCATAGCAATATGTGATAAATGCTGGAACTCGAGTCGAGAAATAATTCTCACCTCATTTTGGTAATAACAAGTATGTTGTAGGGACCCAGTGATGGTGTGCAACACATTCCCATCCCATTCCCAGAAACAGAACGATTAGTTTAATGTCAGTAGTTGTAATGGTCTACAGTGTAGATGAGACAGATAGGATGAACCTATCTGTTTATGACTTCTAAAACATCCCGGAACAATAGGTTATAATTTCCCAATTTGGGGTTTCAAATATGTCCATGGTAAGTTACACCATTAGTAGAAATTTGGTTTGATATTAACATTATGCCACGCAAATAAATTTAGATAAATGTCAATAAATTTTGCAAAGTAGGAACAGTGTCCCAACTTTTGGTGCAACATATATTCACCCTGATATACGTACACTTGCAGTACCATTTATGTAAATATTTCTTTAATCCAAATATTAAGGATGAAGACAATTCGAATGTAATTTTCTTAAATCTTGGAAATTTGATCACATAAATCTAGCTTTGGCAAGCCATTCACATCCAGCCTAAAATGCACGTTTAGTGTAGGTTTGGTGTCAGTACATGGAAAGGTAATGGCATCAGAGTCCAGACAATTAATTTACCATTTATTTTGTCAATAAAAATCCCGGAAAGTAGGTCACAGTGACAGTTTCATGCGCAACATATGCTCATTCAAAGTTCATCCTTAGTGAACGTACGTTTGATGTTAATAAGTAGAAAAGTATAGGAGTCTTCGGATGAAAAATGAAGACAGACAGATGGACAAACAGAGAGCCAAACTAAATCCTATACACCATGTGCTTGTTGACCTGATGTTATAAAACGAAATAATATTTGGCCATTATTCAAACGTTCCCTCTTTTTCAAAACATAACACTAATTGGTTCACTAGGCTCACGTCAAAGTCAAATAAAATGTCAATTTGTAGATTCAACTAAGTTCGACTTCATTTTTCTCAAGGTTGCATTAGGCTTGGCAAACAGTATTTATGCTTCAAAAAGCTAGAATCTATTTTAGAAAATGTGGAAAAATAAATGAAATAAGATTTGATTTAAAAACTAATGCGGCTACATGCTGTTAGAACTAAGTATTCTTGTCGTGACCTTGACCTTATGACCTATAACATAGTATGCCATGCACTATATTGGCAAACTACTTTCCTCCCGATTTCATACACATCTTCAGAACTACAGCCTTGATACAAAATTAGATTACCTTGATATTAAAAACAGAACCATAAATGTGGTACATGGATATGAACATATTCATTGTTATTTTTTTAAAATATGTCTCACTTAGTTCAAGATTTGACAATAAAAATACATTGGCATGTGATACTGAGCTTAAGGCTATGATTATGGAAGTCATAAAAAGTCAAGATATAATAGTCAACAATATTTCTTGAGACTAATGTAATTGTTCTAGAGTTAAGACATTGCAAGTTAGCAACCTAGAGATGATTGTGACCTTACCTTTATAGATAGCATCGTGACATTAGTGCAAGACATAAAATTCAAAATACATAACTTAAATGAAATTAAACACTTTCTGAACAACATCCTAACCATAAACTATTGCCTCCGCCCTGCAAATAGGATCAAAAAAGTGTAATAGTGTATAAATATGCGATGTTATATCTCATTATTACTATTCATGAGAATTTATGAACTAGAGCACTGACACACGAATAAATAAAGTTGATATATAATCTTAATACGTATGAACACTGCATGAAAAATAAATATGACATTCGGAAGATATGATGTGAACATAAGTTTCATTACGATGTCTTTAATGGCTTTCGAGTTAAGCTCCTAATGCAAAACGAGGAGAAATGATTTTGATCTAGTTGATAAAACCATGATACTGAGAAACTTGCCATTTAGAATGTATTCAATCTTCTGCGTACAACGTTGCATTCCATTACCAGTAACAAATTGTCGGTTCTAGGCGACAGTTTGGATGCCCCCAAATTGGCAACGACTGACCTTATTCTAAAAATCTGTATGTTTATTACTTCAGACAGATTTGTTTCGTTAAAGAAACGTATCTCTGCTTCAATCGGCATCGGCATTCCTCCGATACCATCGCATTTTAACGAACTGAAATGTATGCCAACCTATCTTTGAAACGCATCAATTTATTGTGCCAGGTTTTGATTCCGTAAGAAATGCGACATCGGGGCAAGTATAGTCGCAAGATCAGCTTGGACAGTTAGTCACCGAACCGCCTGTGCTGGCAGTATGACGTTTCTCTACTCCATCATATATATAAGGGTCCGTGTCGTTCCTTGTGCGTCCGGTCTATTTACCGTCACTCATACGTGTGAAAATATAATTGCGTTTTAAAGATGCTGGAAATATTGATAGGAAATCACTTTAGGAATGCAGTAAATCAATCCTTAATAATCTAGCGTTCGTAGTTTCGCCATTTGGCGTGCACTTAGTCTCTCGTGTCAATTGCATTGCAACCATTTTCATAGATTAGAGCGTCTAGTTATGTGTGTGTGTGTGTGTGTGTGTGTGTGTGTGTGTGTGTTACCTGTGCGATATTGATAGAACTCAAGCGCTAAGTTGCCAGTATGTCTAGGTAAGAAGAAATGTTGTAAGTGTACTTAATAGCTCAGAAAGTTGTCTTTTTACAAGGACAAAAATTTTCTAAACTGTATATTTTTTCGGGGGGGGGATATCTCTCCTGAGGCCTTGAAGAGTTCTCTGATAACACTGTAGGAAATGTTCATGTATTAGCTTTAATGTGTCCTGTAAGAAAAATAAATGAATCACTCTCTCAAACAAGAGTACACAGTGTATATTTTTACTGTCAATTTCGTAAATGTCTTTAATCAGGCGAGTAGAGTGTCAGAAATGTATAAGAGACAATTAAGAGGTTTCAAACACATGAATTTTTTATCGGGGCCAAATCTAAAATAAGAATAACTGTTACACTACGATTTCTACGTTTAAGATGGATATCTGAAGCCAAAATTAGAAGAATACCACTTGCATTTGGAATTCTCATTCCACAGTGTTACTGCGTAGTTGCCAAAATAGCCATGCGTACTGTCGTTGTTCTTGAATCAGAAACCTTGGATTGTCAACAAAAGCCCGCCATTTCTCCAGCCTTTTCTCAAAATCGCACGATTTGCGTTTCAAATGATAATCATTATGAAAAGAGGAAATATTCATCTAAAGAAACATTAACTACCAGGTAATTCTCTATGAATTTGAAATATGAAATGTAATGCTAGACTGTCAATAAGGCGATCTATGAACGTAATAACTTTGTTGAGAATCGTATGAATGTAATAACTATATAGAGAATGCTGGACTTAGCATCATTTCTATTCGTCAAGATTTGTTTCATTTTCATTCTTAGGTTGCTAATGCAATCCAATCACTCACTGAAATTTCGAAAGCTTGTTCTTCGTCTTAAGTAAGGAATGGAAACTCATCTTTCTGATCCCACTTAGATATTTTGGAATGATTGAGCGAAAACAATGTTACTAACCAGCTTACGCATGATTGCATGCCTATCTTTTTGCAATTGATGGCAGCTGCAATAGGCCCAAGCACCATTTCTTCTCAGTAGCCTATTATTATGACAATGTTGATAGCATACTGGGATATAATGATCTCTCCATTGTATTTATAAAACAATAGAAAAGCGTTCGGATCAATAAGTTATAATCAACTCTGGTGTTTTGATCAGTTACGGTTATAATATATTATTTCACTTATATTGTTGGAGATATATTTTTGAAATGTATTATTACAGCATCATGAAACTGAATACATGAAACTGAGTGTTAATTAAAATGTTAGCTTTTCCATTAGTTATCGACTTATTGCTGGACCATATTGTTTACTTCTGCATAAACAACACAAATATCGTTGTTCAAGCTAGACCACAGTGCTTACTAATGCATATAAAGGAAAAGAGATACGAGACCACTGATTAATAAATTGTAACGTGCAAATAAAGATGTCAGGAAGTTAAATATCCACACCAAGCAGCGTTAAATCTGAACTAATTGTGTACGTTTGTATATCAAAGCTATCCGTGTTATGATGTTATGCATATCTATATTTTTTGTAACTCTGGGTACATGGCTGTATCTATATTATGAGTAATTTTTGCTGATGACTGCAAATTGTAGTGACTGTCTATAATGATGATATTACTTAGATAATTTTGTATACAGGTATAAATTCTATTTATATTATAGTGCCTGTAGATTGCATAGGATCTATAAATAGATATGGCGTTTCTAATAATAATACCTGTTGACATGAAAGTGCAATTTTCATTGGCAGGTGGGGTCAAGTAGGTTCTTAGAAGAATTTAGTTTTTTTCCCCATTGAATGGGTTAGGTCACGTAAAAACTTATTGTGACATATTAGATTAAGTAGTAAGATCTGTCACAAAGGGTATATTGTGACATATAATCATAATAGACTCTTGAAGGTGTAAATAAGGAAGAGAAATGTGCAATCAAATTCATTTTTATTTTGGCTTCATTCCTATTTCGGATTCTTATTTAATATGTTAAAATCAGTCTGCATATGTCTTTCATGTTGTGTTTAGACAATTTGAGAGGAGACATTTATTATGATTATTCATTGGAATTACAAAGTATTCATTGAACTAGAACATTATTCTGGGACTATTTTGAATTATTCAAAGTAGTTCTGGTTAATGCCACTGTGATACTCACATTCGAGAATCTGAAATTCATTCGGAACATTCAATTCTTTTGGACTTGAATAGAACTTTGTAGGATTATTTTGAATTCACCTCATAACACTGAAATTTTTTCTAATATTTCCATTTTATAACTTTGATAATTAAATTATATTACTTCTTTCTGTTACTTAGATTATGACCATGGAGTTGATAGAACCGTTATATGATGACTGCACAAGGTAGTTTGATGTGTCGTTTGACATGAAGGTGAAAGGTGATGCTGAGTGTCGAATGCTAGTCAAAGACGGAACCATATTATAAGGAAATGATGATACGTTAGGCTTCAATAATTAAAATATTGTCGCGATATTCAAAGATTTGTGGTTGCTTGTATAGCGCAGAATAAGCAGACGTGAGCGAGGCATAATGTGTGATAAACTGAGAAGGTGAGATCAGGCATTGGCACGCGCATAATACTGGCATTGAGCCTATACAAAGTGCAGGGTAAAGAAAAAAGCTTAGGGTACATCTTGAAATAATACTGAATCATCATTCTTCACGACATGTATATTCTTTTCCGGAAGATTTCAAATTTAATATTACACTTGCCAAAGCGGATAATGCGATAGTAGATGGTAAAAAGTACTACGTAATGAAAAACTTTAGTCTCCAGTTCGATACTACTAACACTGAATTGGATGTTCAGTCGGTGAGAAAACAGGTACAGAAATAAAATTGCTATAACAAGACAGATAGATAGAGTGAGAGAAAAAGGCCAGTACATTAGTCTTGATTCTCCCAGATTTAGTGAAATCAATTGTTTTCTACTAAATTTGTTCATAACTGAATCCACTTTTTAATGCAAGATACGACATGTCATAAACGTCATCGCGATAGACCCAGACTATAAACTGGATAAGTATCTAGAGTAACTGGTTGATATGCACCAACGAGCAGATATCTTGCTCAAATTGGTGACTTTGGGAAACTTGATAATGTAATAAAAAGGCAACTCACGGACCCAAGCCAACTTTCTCCAGGAAAAAGTTTAATAGATCGGTATCGATGATTGTACAGACGTACAGATCTGTGAGAAAATAGTTCAGAGAGAATACTCGCTGCTTAGTTGTACTTTACAGAAAGAACAATACGGCAGCGGAAAACGTATTTGATGCAAGCATTTAATTTTAGATTACCCGAAATCAGATATTGTACATAATTTGACACAGACCAAAATTAAAAAATGTGTAATGAGACTAGAGTTTCCATGTCAGTTCATTAAGCTAACATCACCGTAAAGTGATGTGGATACGTTGTCAAGCAAAAACCTCATATAATGATAATTTGTTCTAGTACATCTGGTGATTGCATTAACTAAGCAGTTTTATTGCCTAGTGAGTTTCCATCTTAAAACATGATTCTTTTTGACTACATTCATTTGGTGCATGTGCAAACTTTTGTTTTTTTATTAGTCCTGTATGAAAATAAAAAGTTTGCCTGAACGCACATAAAAATACTTGTTTAAAATTCATTTGTGTCATAATAAACACGTTGTGATTTATACGCTTTTCTAAACCTGACATCATCCTTCATGTCTTGTCATTGTAAAACATTTTATATTTGGACATCAATGGATAATGAGTATGTGTCAGTAATTAGCAGTTGCATTCTATCACTGAATTTTCTTTTCCGTTTGGTGTTGCATTAATCATAAGTGACCCTTTTGGAGAGCTCTAAAACTATGCATCCACCATAGAGACTTTTGGTTAGATTGATCGCGTGGAAAGCTCTGACACTATATAGCCACAATTAATATTTATTTTAGTTTGATCGTTTGGAACTCTAACACTATACAACCACCATAGATAGATTTGCGTAGCTTGATCTCTTATATTCTCATACTAATTAGTATCATGTCATCATGCATTGCTGTCCTCCTGGCAAACATACATTTTTAACATTTGACAAATTTATTTTCATCTGGGCATATGTTAATTCTTGTCTCTTTTCTGATTGTTTTGTCTATCCGATTCGAAACATTGAAGTGTTCATGTGCTTGAAGAAAAGCTTTTCGAATTCTTTATAAGCTTTTTGTCTCCAACTTGTACTGAGTTTAATGTACGATTACAAACAAGTGAACATGACGTCTCACTTTTACAGTTGGTATAGTAACACTGCTTTTATTTATAATTATTTAGAACAATCATATTTCGTCGTCCTGTTAAAGCTTATAAGTGGCAAAGGGGTAATTTCTAGATGACCTTTAAAATCCTGCCTACATTTTCTAATAGCAGTAATGTTCAACAAGTTTTTCTATACCCTCATAGTTTCTTAATTGCTACGCAATCTAAAGGTTTAAACCAGCATGTAGCTCATTTCCCAAACTCAAACGTTGCAAGTATAAAGAAACACAATATATGATTTAATTCCTCATTTATTTTGTTTATTTTACTAAACGTTAGCAAAATAAATAAAATGATAAGTTCATCAATAATGCCATATGTTACTAACAGCAGAAATACTTTGAACAAAAAAAGGCAGATTTGTCTTCCTGATTTTACAGCAAGTTTGCTGTCCAAAACTGATTTCAGGAGTAAGGTTTACTGTGATGTCCCTGTCTCTCCTATTGGTGTACATAGTAGGTAATGGAATTGCTGAAATTTGATAGAATCATACACCTGCTTAAATTATCCACAGTGTTGACTATGACATATTTGCTCTCAATAGACGACTTGTACCTTTGATTTGGTTGGTTCATATAAATACTGTTCATATTTCTCTACTGTTTAGAATCGATACTTCATGTGCCTGTTCGGACCACTCCGAAGGCCTAGTGGTTAGAGCGTGCGTCTCGGATGCGGGAGGTCGCGGGTTCAAACCCCGGCCGAGTCAAACCAAACACTTATAAAATTGGTACTAACAGCTGAATCGCTAAGAGCTCAGTATTAAGAGGTTTGTGTTAGGACTGGTCGGCCAAGTGTCAGGATAATGTGATTGGGTGGGACATCATGCTACATGTCTGCGGAATGATGCCCCAGTGCTGGTCATCACTATGAACTGCCACACTGCAGACATCGTAGCGATATGACTGACAAATTGCCAAAGCTACCTTAAATATCCGAATCTCACACACACTCACTCATGTACCTGTTCAAAAGTTGTTTTGTTAATTTTGTTTTTAGAATACTATTAGAAATGTATGTATTTAATGGTCCTGTCATATATAAACATCAATGTTTAATCAGTAGCTATGCAAGGAAGCACTTCCCTCCCATCTGAGCTGCTTGGGCGGTATGGATTAGTTATTAGTTGTCCGTTCTATCCCGTTTTCTGATTTAGAAGTACCACACTAATAGCATTGTTTCAACTAATGCAAACGAGCAGTGATATGTCAATTGTATAGGGTGTTTTAGTTGCGAGCTATTAGTAGGTCCTATGCTAGATCTCCGAAAATTGTAATGATTGATGATATATCTCCGCAGTTAATGATGTTTTCTATTTGAATGCAGTGGGAAACAAAAGCGGCAAGGTTTGCTTGAATTTTGGTGTTGTTTTATACAGCAGTAACGTAAATGGTCCAGCATTCCCACGGATAACTAATGGAAAATATTCCATTCGAATTAATAAGTCAGCACTTTTATTTTATTTTATCGTGGGCACAGCAGACGCCAAAACAGACCTTACTATATTTAATTGAAATAGTGGTTCATTACTTGGATTATTTACCTACTTGCATAACAACTCTTCGTGGATGCAAGTAAATCAGTGGATTTATTTGCGTTTAATATGGCCATTCGACCTTTATGAATAAAAGTTGATGTGGTTACTTGCAATAATGTTCAACCTATTTATCAAATTTATGAAAGGCATATAGTATATTTGTCCAGTAAATCATCTCGCAGCAAATCAGTGTATCGGCTCGTAGTAAATCAGCCCGCAATCTTACTAATGGGTGGTTTGATGCCACGTCCTTCCTATCCATAGAACACTATCAGTATCTGTCCGCAACACATTAGTGCAGATATAAACCATTTTTAGACACCTACTGGTATGTCTTGTAGCTCTTGAGTTATGGTCGATTGAAGAGTCCTTTCGGCGGCAATCTGTACAGCATATTTCCGCATCATGTCCGATATCTGACAACTTGTAAATCCACGTGGAATAATACAACGTTACCACATGTCATCATTTCGAATTATCGGGTTACGACGGCAGATAATCGGCTGTTCAGTCAATAGCTATAAACCAATCACAAGTGACTATGCTCATTTAAAATGGTCGTTTTGATCTTGTGACTCGAGCATCTCTGAATTTGTCATGAGGTAAAGAATATTTATAGATAAAACTAGACTATTTGCAGAAGAAACACTGTTAAAACTCTATGTTCTTAAACTAAGTAACCGAAAAGAGCGAAAACCAAAAAGTTTTGTAAATTTGAACAAATAATTCATTTCCCTAGAACAGAAAGTGAAAATTTAAAAGACCTCACAATATTGTGAATTAAATCCCAAAAAGTCTTAAAAGTTTTACAAGTCCAAATGTACAAAGTTCATACTGAATTCCAGTGGTATTAGAAATAATTTTCAATACTGAATTGTTGAAGTTCCCGTAGTCTCGAAGGTGGTAATGCGCCACTGGCCTGAATTGTGATGATGTGCTAATTCTTTTTGATGTATCACAATAATATAGTCCCAAAAGGTTCTTGTCGGAAATCAGTACAATTCCAAATTAATTTTCCAATCCAAGAATATTATTGATGAGCACCTTGTTTCTCCAGTGAATAATAATCTGAATAAATAATTCTAACCAAATAAAAATTTTAACACAACAGTAAGACAGATTCTTATTGAGTAATTTCTCAAGTAAACAACATTATATAAAAAGTAAAGACACAAAAATAGAAATAGCGTGAGGGTCAAAGGTGCATTTTTAAAACATTTTAAGCTGTCAACAAGATAGGATCTATTACTAAAATTATAATAAAGAACATGGCAAATAACAGGTACACCAGTTTTTTCCTTGGGGGAATACCAGTGTCCTAGACTATGATTAAGATAAATATATTTACCTCCATTGAATATAATCCAAATATTTAATCTATACTCACAGAGAAATATTAGCTATGTATTGTATTGTTTACAAAATCAATGTCCCAAGTCAGTTACACAGTGAACATGATTATGGACATAGGCCAGGTACAAAATACAAATGTATATAACATAATCATTAAGAAAAAACAGCAAATAATACATATTAAATATGCATAACAACAAAATTCCCTTTATCTTGTACAAACGTGAATACATTTCTAAATTTAATAAATTTTACTGAAATATTTAGATCATACGCCACATATTATTTTTTTCTTATTGCATCGCTAAAGGATCATTATTTGGTTCTCTTTAGGGCATTTATGAAAAGATGTAAAGAATCAGAAATGCAAGTAGATATTTTGCAAAATTAAGTATTAATGTCTGCCTAATGAGTAATATTTGACACACCTTCTTTAAATATTGTTAATATCATTGTTCTTATATCTGCAGTCGGATTGTTTAGCATTTGGTGTACATTTCCACTTCTTATGTACATATTTCCTTATTATGTTAGGATGCAAAACTATTTTCTGTGTCGTTCTGATGAGATTTGTGCTTTTAACATGATTGTGTCCAGCTATATGTCTTTCACATAAAAGCACAATCAATCACATGTACACTTATCTAATAAGGATCTCTCGAACCGAAGTGGTGCAATCTAGTATCAAAACTGATCCATTTCGTTCATTTGTGTATTAAAGAATTTTGAAACCTTATATTACAATTAATTTTCTATTCCATCGAAACTAACATGGATCATAAATTAATTGAAAATTATAAACTGGATATTATGCTTGGCTTTGGTTTCATTATGCAAGACATGATTCCATTTAATAATAACAATAAAAAGTATCGATTTTGTCTCATTAAAATGGCATTTTTATCGGAAGATGAAAATATTAGTGCTTTTCAAAGTTCGCAATGTTACGTGAATCGTTTACTTTTCCATAATTTCTCCTTGTTGTGCTACATGAATAAATTACGACATACACTCAATCAATCTTAAAAATATTATTCAAACTGATCGAAATCAACAATAAATTGTGTATTATTTGAATAATATCACTGTTGTTTAGTCTGTTTATATTCGTAAAAATCATATGCGTTTCTATATTCGTGGTTTAAGCACTACAATAGCGTATTTCTAATTGCGGTGACATACCAGTTAGTTTGTTTACATAGACAGGCGGTGCAAATCAATCTTATTTTGCCGATTGTGTTTTATGTTTCTATTCGCATTTGCCATTTTTTTTTGGCAAGGAGTCAGATAGAGACAATGGAATCAGCTGAACCAAAAACACTTTAAAGACTCAATTTAGCACGTAGGGGTAATACGATTCCAAAATTACATTTTCTTCTGCATCAGCATAAGTTAATTAGAGGTGATAGCGAAGATTATTTAGTCAGTTTTATCTGTCACAAAGTGCATATTTAAACAAGAATAACAACGACAATAGGCAAAAAACAGAGTAAGCTAGCTTTGAATATATGAAACTAGATATGCCAATGTCACACTGGGTTAAGTAAAATTGTTTTGGAGAAATGTTAATGTCACTTAGAGGTTTCGTACACATAAATAGGAAGGACGGCAAGGAAATGTAGTAGTTTTCAATAAGGAACTCACCATTATAGACTTTTCGTAACAGGTGTCTTATTTGCTACATAACAAAGTTAATTTGTCAGTCTCTTGTTCTGTCAATATAAGGTTCATTACAAAAAAGAAACAACAGATATATTTTTTAAAAAATGAAATGTCATTGCCAATCGTCGATGTTGAATTAGCAAATGCATAGAGAACCTCTGAACGTCTGTTCACTATTACTGTCTTGACCTTTATCCTTCCTATGCGAAGAAAAGTAATATACACATAGGTGCAGGCATTTACCGTTGGAACATATATATAAAATTATATATATTGATCCATCCGTATTGTATCTGAATGATTCTTGCCTCTCAGATCATAAGCTAACAACTTTAGTACGTCGTATGGCACCTACCCTTTTAAGGGTTATGGTAGTGGGTCAAAGAAATTACCTTCATCTGATTCCAGATTTAGAAATGCTCTGTTCGAAATAATAGAAAAGATTTAGTTCATTTGTAAGTGAAGATAATTTTCCCTGGAAGTAATCAATTTTCCCGTGATTTATAGATCCTTTCATAATCATCATGTAAGTATTTCAATTGATTGGTAATGGCATATACTGCTTTGGCAATATATGTGTACATTATATTAAATACATTATGAGGTAGGATAGACACGATCTTATGCAGATAAAAGCAATTAAAGCGATAAATAATTCGTGCCAAGTTTCTGCCCAAAATAATGGTGACTTTCAAGATGAATTTCCTTCTAAAAGGTCATTACTTGTTGTTCAAAAAAGTTGTTTGCTTCCTTAGGCATCAGAAATCACCAGTGACCAATTTGAACGAAGGTTATTATGAATGCTTTCCAAATGTATTCCAAATGACAACTATAATGTACTTGTGTGTTATTAGTACATAAGAAATCACTGTATTAAATCCAAATGTCTTAATGTTAATTCAAGGTAAACCCAAAATGTCCTTGAATGTTTCGCGGTAAATCCAAAGATACAAATAGATCATAATCTTTGAATAAATTCATAATAATCCAGTATATGGTTTTGTCTGTTAAAATAAATGTTCCAAGCCATGTAATTCCAACAAATTGTTATAAATTTAAATAAATAAATAAATAAAGATTCTCAATGTGTCTCTTACAAGTTAGATACAATGTAAAGAATGAGTGATCCTGCGTTCCACATTGCTTATATAAAAAAATATTTTAATCTAAAAACGCAATATCTAATGAGCTTTTTCTCGAATGTGATTCCAGATTTTCATTGATCGTCTAAAATATTTCGAAATAACTCATTTAGGAACAACAAGCTGTTTTAGTTCTAACCAATCAAAAACTAAACTAGTCTGGCCTTTCTACAGTGCAAAAATCCTCCTTTCATCACGTGATGTTTACTACATCGTTCCAGAACATCGTCTTTGCAATTTATGAATGAAATAGTACACATATATAGGACTCATTCTAGGAGTACAAGAATCCATTCATAGAATCTTGGCAATGAAAATGTTATTAACTAAATGACAAAAACTATTATTATAAATATAATATACATGATATAACTATGCATAACAATACATACAAAATTGCAAATAAAGAATCAATATATGATATTACAATGGTGTTACTACTGTCATGAATAGTTACTTTTTATTATGTCTTGGCTATTGTCGATGATTTTGTGTTATGTATATTTAATTTGTATTGTGTGACTGACCTTTACCCGTAATAGGGAGTAGGAGTTTGGGCCTACCTGAATAATGTCTTTCTATAAACAATATATTACATTGCTACTTTTTATCTATATGAAGATCATTTATTAAGAGTATTATTATTTGTAGGTAAGCAAGTATACACGGTTTTGATTTCTAGACACAGCATTAATTCTGACCCTAGAATATTCCGAGAAAGACTTTTGTTTACTGTTCGATAGAATTCTCCATTAAGATGACACTCGTTCTGGTCCTCATATTGTGGCTTAGGTTTTTATATCAGGATGAAGTAATCAGAAATTATTAATTCCTATCTTGACATCAGTCTTTAAAGGAATTAGTTTTAATTTGTTCCTATTGGCTTGTACAGGATCAAAGTTGTTGTCAGAACTGCTGTTTGATTTGTAAAAACAGTGTTAGTGTTTTGGCATTAATATGAAGTTTGGAAAAATATCGCAAACGGATTGGGTATTTATTGAGACAACAAATTGATGCACAAATACCAAAAAAAGATAAGTGGATACATTTGATATTAAGAAAATAAATCTAGTCAATAAATCTCATAACAAATCTGCTGATAATGAATACTGCGCCGCAATGTTTCCCACCTTGAATAGTATTATTTTTACGTTGGTAGAAAATAAATACACTTTATACAGTAGCTGTCTCACGTTACGAATATTAACTCTTGTTTCCTAGAATGTCTTAAGGCCAGTACTCGAGGTTTGGAGTGGTTGCAACGAATACAAATGTGACAAAGTATTGTTTTCGTCATGCAATTGAAACATCGAGTTTCATTCAAACGAGGCTGTGCCCTCTGCCTACATGATGAGAACATAATTTAATTAGTGAAAATCGTTGCCCGACTTGTATAGACCCAGGAATCGAAATACTATTGAACTCTAACATTTTAAGGAGCAGCATTACCTTTCAGCTATTAAATGAAGCTTTGATTAAAGTGAAATTGAAAAGTCTGTTCCGGAATATAAGGGGGTGTAGCATTGATGCCAATTTCAGACTTCCATTATGAAAACGTTTCGAGATGGGGCTGGATTCACTGGCAAGTCTTTAATATATATGGTAGAATACGTGATAGAATTAAATTTTGGTAATTTGCAACGGTTATTAACTCGACCCCCTATCATCATTTTTGCTGGTATAGATAGCTGCTCCATGACATTGCAGACGTGCAGTTGTAATACGGAAATCAACGTTATATGTAAGACTCATATGTTATGTCTCAAACAATCAGCAGACAGAGAAAGATATAGGGAATATACAATTGAAATGAGTTAACAACTGATACATTTATCAAGTGAGTGAAAAACGAGTGGCAAAGCCACAATATAATTCTCAAGGATTAAACTCCACGACATGAATTATATCCGATATTCAGTCGTGGCAAGCAAATTTTCTTTTTATTTTATCCTCAAATGTATTGGCTAGCAAGATGTACTGCATAACATATTGAAGTAGCAAATTTTTTACTGGATCGAGCGTGATGTCAATGGTTTACCATTGATGTTCTGCTGTTTTGCGATTATTCGCACAGAAAATATAAACAGCAACATCATTCTGCTTCCCAATTAAAGGTAAAATAGCACATTAAGAAGAAAAAAAGAAATTATTCACGCCATGATGGATTTGAACTCGTCCAATTTACTGGGAGGCGGGCATATTTACCTCTCGACTGGTTAAGCGTCTAACAATAACTTCAAGTAAGATGGTTATAATGTTACCCGTGTCTATTGACGGCAATGTGATATTTTTTCATTCCAGTAAAATATCAAGAATATTTCTCTCCGAAAGTCCAGTTATTTACGGCCTAGTGTAAATTACCGTGCTGAAAAGCTTTACAAACTATATTTTACGAGACTTTTTGTATATATTCGATACTTAAGAACGTCTAGAAGTTTAACGAAAATGAATGATATATTTAAATCATTTTTTCGTTGTTTGCTGGAGGTATCTACTTTATCATCTGTTTTGAAATTTTTTATTTCAAAATTATCATTTGACGAACATTTTCTCTTGATTGTAAAAACATATTACTTTGATGGATAAATAAGAAAGTGCAACTCGCTCAAACGAGCAACGATACAGCTAAGTAATTTCAATCGTTCACTGGTTTTCCACGACATATAAAATGAAATTAATAAAAATTCGTTTAAACCTTCAACACCTTAATACAGCGTCGTGCCTCACAGATGCTAAGATTTTTCCTGAATGCATGGATGCATTACGGACCATTCACCAACTAATTAAAAACAATATGAACTCTTTCGTTGCCATGGAAAGGAACCCATAATTTTCATCCCTAACGAGGGACATCGGCCGGTTGTCTTCCCACTCAATATTTTTAGATGGCACTGCAGGCATGTAGGCCCCTCGTTCGGAACGCTTTTTATTTTATCACACATCTCGGATCCATTGTTGTCCAATAAGCGTTTCACACTGGAATAACAAAAAGTATTAATTCATGCCTGAAACGATCTGTGTCGTGCCAACATTGTTTGCAGAAGGGTGGGCATAGCTTTCCTAAAAATAATGAACGTCGGAATGCGTGGATACAGAGCAGGATTTAAAATGTCACCATCAAGAAAATTTAGCTATCTTTGCAAGCAACATTTTACAGAAGACTACGGTAGGATTATTTATTTATGTTTTATTGATTAAAATTTGTATCGTGGTATTTGCATTCTAACAACGTTTATCATGAAGAAAATAAAGTAGTGTCCAGAAAACCCCCCAATAATAATAATAATAATAATAATAATAATATTAATAATAAGAAGAAGAAGAAGAAGAAGAAAAAGAATAGCAAAAACAACATTGACAAGTACAATTATGACAAAAATACTGGGATTATTTGCGATAATAATAGTAATAATAATAATAATAATAATAATAATAATAATAATAATAATAATATCACAACTGAAAATACAATAGAAGCACCGCAACAACAACAATAATAATAATTTATTATTATTATTACTATTATTATTATTATTGTTATTATTATTATTATTATTATTATTATTATTATTATTATTATTATTATTACTACTACTACTACTTAAAGGATAATTAAAACACCGGAAGAACAACAACTATAATAATAATAATAATAATAATAATAATAATAATAATAATAATAATAATGATAATGAAATAATAATAATAATAATAATAAATTGTACTTGGTGTAAATTTTAATATCAGCGTGATGGTGGATGTCATTTACAACACTTTGCAAACAAGGGAGCATTGAAATTCTAAGCTTCAAAATGTACGATAAAAGAAATTTTATTGAATCTTCGGAGTCTAGAAATCATAAAAGTACTAACTCTGGGCAAGCTATTATATCGACATATATAGTCATTTGAACAGATTTATACACTACATTCACACTGTGACTAATTAATCGGACCATCATTTTAATGGAAATTTTGAAATGTAATAGACCTGCTTGACTAAAGCGCCGCCTTCAATACAAGCTGAAGCAACTGACCGATGTTCCCCATTCCTTCACTGAAATCTAATATATTGTCATATTTATGAACTACATATTTTCAACAGTTGAGGGATGCAACAAAAAGTCAGTAAACCCAATTTGATCAATATAAGAAGGTTTCTGAATAATCAAGATTATTCAAACACTCCAAGATTGGAATGTTGCCAATTGTTTTGCAAAAGTACGATTTTATCATCTTTTCTGCTTTATACCATTTTGATTACGTATTTGGGCCGATTTGTCCATTACTATGATAGATTAAACAAACAACAAATTGGTAGAAACAAAATAGGGACTCTCAAAATAAATTGTTTTATTTCAGCTGTCGAGTTTATAGTCTTTTGAAGATTGGATTAATCCATAAATTTTAACTGAAGTGTAATTCTACCTTTCTGTCATCTTCATTTCCCACCTTTGTTATGATTATTAAAAATATTGAACAAGTCTTTTTGTAACGTACAGTGCTAACTTTTATTTTTTAAAGAGATATATTTATTAAAACCAAGGTCATCTGCACGTCAAACCAACGAAATTTATGTTGCAAGTTTACCGGCCATGGGGACTGTAGCACTGTACAGTCAGATTGATTGATACAATGGTACTTGGTGATATACACTTTTTGGTTGACTCCTATGCAAAACTAGCATTTTGACAGCAAGCAAGGTTGAGTTTCAAATGGACGAGAAAAGCTTTAAAGATGAAGTCATTATGCGAAACCACATCGAATTGGCCCTATTTCTTTGTCATGGTCGTAATGTAACTCTCTCTCTCTCTCTCTCTCTCTCTCTCTCTCTCTCTCTCTCTCTCTCTCTCTCTCTCTCTCTCTCCCTCTCTCTCTCTCTCTCTCTCTCTCTCTCTCTGCTCTTTGCTAACGTCTAAAACCTGAAAGGTTATATTACAGTTATTAGGCTCCATGTCCTGAATGAATCAATTTATGGTGGTGTCATCATCAAGAAACCGTCAGCAGCTCATAATGCGATAAGACAAAAATGTCAACCTTTCAAAAACATTCTTGTTTTCTTTTAACACAATATTTTGAATTAGTATGTCTGTGTGAGATGCACAAACATGTAAATCCTTTCTCAACGCAACAATCAATTGGATGAACCATTTTGCTGGTTGTATGGGTCCTGACAGAATTTCAGGTTGGAATGTAGGGCTGGATGTTCATAAACGATTCCCAATTTCGAGAACACACTACAATGTTCTTTCAAGGGGTTGATTTGACATTCACGTTAGCATAATCATGGATATTGTCTCTTTTCATAAGATAGGAACAGTTCGTGAGAGATGAAGAAGAAAGTTACAGAATGACTTAACGATATGTTATCTGAAGTAATGCCTGCAACAACGTCTATTATCCTTCTTTCTTTCACATCTTCAGTTAGACAATTAAGGAAAAGAGTTTATTTGTTTTATATCAAGAATAGGTGTTCTTTGAGGTTGTGCATGAATTCATGAGAGTTGGTTTTCCTATAGCTCTGAAACACTAAAGTGATAGAACTGTCAAATAAAGCGAATTCGGTAAAATGTATATGCTGCTAATTGTTAGTAGTGCATTTCATAACTTGATAAAAATTCTGAACTTATTATCTCTATTAACTCTTATTTTGTACTATTTGCAGTTTTTGTGGTGCCCAGAGGCATACAGATTCACTGCATAATCTAATCTGAGTCACAAGGGGTCTTAAGTTTTCCGCAAACCTGGCAAGAGCCTTTATTGAATTCTAGTTTGGCATCTAATCTGAGTCACAAGGGGTTGTAAGCTTTCTGAAAGCCTTCCAAGAGCTTTTATGGAATAATTATACTTTAAACAATCTTTTCCAATATGCAACAATATTTTTACCGGTCTGAGTTCTATGAAAGGGTATACATACAAAAAGCTCTATTGCAAAACTGTATTGTCATAAATTATATAGTCACCTATATGATAACTTTTATCTAAGATGTTTGGACCGTTTGCAATGATAGTAAGTTATTCCGTGTTTTTTTATAATAAGTCTTTAAAGGACGGAGTCGGCAAATCATGTCTCTACCCTTGACTTTTAAAGAGAGTTGCTCACATTTAGAGGGGCATGTTCTTCTTTAGCTGCGGCCTATCAGGGCTAATCTTAAGGGAGAAGTTGCATAACGAGATCCCGAGATCTTCAACATATTAATTGTTCAGCCCTCACTCTTCCTTACCGTGTTGTTTGTACATGGTTCCGCTGTCGTTCGTCTTTGTTGTTGACTGCGTGAGTTCAAGCACAGTGAAATAGGAATACCCTGCCAGCTCTTTTTAAAAAATACTTCATTAAATTATAAACGGTAATAACAGGCCCTTACTGAACCAGGTTTCAATTACTGTAGCATGTAAAAGTCATATTTCTATATAAAATTGTCATTCACTTGCCTGCTCAACATAGGCAACGTTTGTAGTTTTCATTTTTAATTTATGAAATATATTTTTCAGACAATTGCTTGTGTATACATGTTATACCGTGTTGAAATGACCCTTGCCAGATAGTTTGTTGGCAGTTACTCCTTTGACACTGTAAGCAATCAAATTCCTCCTGACTAAATTAAGACCCATAATGAATTGATGGTTTTCTAGTATATTGCAGTATTCCAGGTTTTATAATTGTTGCCATCGGTGCTATTATACCATACCCTTATATTCATCTTACGTGTTTCTTGATATGTTTGGATAATACAGTCCCCCCCCCCCCTTCTCCCATGGCAACCCCTACCATCCCGCATCGTGTTAACTTCTTGTACGAATTTTTCTGGGGAATTCTCTAAAGAGTTTGTCAGACCTTCTAATATGCCATGAGCGGTTTCTTTCACTTGCTTCACCATTCATGATACATTCTAAAACTACAGAACTAATAAGGATAATTAGTAGCACAGTGAGGGTTTAGTAGTGTTTATTGCTGATATCGATGAAGGTTTCCAACTCACCTGATTGTTCTATGTTATCTCCTTGAAATGTATCAATATCTAATTAACTTTTTTGTTTTGTTTTGCTAGCTCTCAGATGTCATATCGCTGACAGATACTTCTTTCAGGAATATGTTGTTCCCTTGTACTAGTTCATTATACTTAATTAAAGTCTCTTTGTTGTGTGTACTCAATGTGTTATGAACAGTGTTCCAAAGTAGTGTTCTCATTCAAAGATCTATGACCTTAGCAATTTATGTCCAATATGATGTGTAACATTACATTAATTTTAACACAAGATGACATTATATTCATCAACTTTATGAATTTTGAAAGAAAATCATTACTAACATATAACTATTTTAATTTATAAGAACTCCACTGTGTACCATTTAATTAATTCACCAGAAGATATCGTATCTACGTTAATCTGGTGGGAAGGTGAGAAAGCTCCTCGCACCTTTTGCAAAAGTATAGCCAAAACTCCATTTCAAGTCAATCTCTTCATTAACCATTCTTTGCAAAGCATCTTTAAAGCTTGTATTGACCGCTTATCATCAAGAGGTTAATGTTCGGACTGGTCGTTCTGGTGTCAGGATAATGTGACTGGGTGGGACATCATGCTACATGTCTGCAGCATGATGCCCAGTGATTGACATCACTTGAAACTTCTACAATGCAGACATCATAGCGATATGATTGGAAATTTTTTAAAGTTACGTTAAAATTCCAAATCTCTCTCTCTCTCTCTCACACACACACACACACACACACACACACACACACACACACACACACACACTTAAAGCTTTAATTTCTCAATTGGTAGACTAGAGTGACACTGAAGAAAAGTTCTTTCAACAGAATGCCAACACATTAATGCTTGTTTCAATGTGCCTTTACTTAGCCGTTTGCCACGTCAAGATCTATGTTGTCGTGATGAGACATCCTTTTAAGATATGATGTTAGTAACCATATGTAGCAAAATCACCAAACACACAAACACACAAATATATACTCGCAAAATTAAGTACTAACTAAATACGACACTTCAGTACATGTTTCATAGTTTATACAGCTTCCAAAGATGAATGCAAAAAATCCAAAGATGCCTTTGTTGTTCAATTGCTGAGAATAAAGGAGACTATCGCTAAAGTTGTCTGATCAGTTCACCTTTATATTTAAGCGTAGACTACTCAACAACATCCCTGGTAACTTAATTATTTTTGGTGGAATAATTCATTTAGATGAGGTTGCTACTATTCAGTTGGCAAACTTCATCTGCATGCTTCCAAGTCATCTGTGGAATCATTTCATGTCTGTAATACATAGCAGTTTATTCTTTCTACACAAAAGGTTTTACATCCAAATAAAGCCTGATTAAACTTAGCGTGTACATCTTCTATTCTTCCAAATATTTGATGAGCTTGGAATTATCTTGACGCATATACATTAGGTGTTTTAATATATGATTAACGGATTCAAGCTGCGATACTTCCACGCAGATGTTTATCAGTTCAAATGTTAGAAAGATCTAATATTAAAAGCAACATTTTTAACATATCGGTAAAGTGATTTGATATTACATTGGTCAATAGCTGTATTTCTAAAAATATATTTTTGCAATTCTGAAGTACAAGCTTTTGTCATAAAACCGAAAGACGTTTCTGATAATCAGCTACGCGCATGCTCAGTCATACGAAATCCTTGCTTCACATAATACTATTGAATTTATATGGGTTTATCGAAACTTTGGGGAGCCTTGGTTATTTAGATGGTAGAGCGTCCCATACACGAACAGAGCATCCCAGGTCACGGTGTGTCATCGCAAAAGGTATTTAAAGCCCATCTCCTCTACATGGTGTAGCCATTAATGTTCTAAATCTACTATTAGAAAACTAAACAACCATCCAACATTGATCAAACTTTGTGAGTAGAAAATGCCAACAATATATCGTATGCTTAAGAGGTTACATTATCTTAACTTTCAAGGCCATATCTTTTAAAGGCCTTTTGATATAAGATTAAATCACCGTATATGAAAATGAGATTGCGTAAATAATGTTTATTAAAAGTGATGCAGATTAATAAGGTCACGTGGACGGAATAGAGAATTTGATTATTTTAAATGAGAATTAATGGAATAAGCTTTTTTTTTTTTTGTTTCCTCAAGATGTAACCAGATACCAACACCTATTTTGGTTGGAAGCTAAGACGTGAGACAGAGTTTTGAGAAATAAATAATTTTCAATATCGTGTAGGAGGAATTTCCGATTATCTGTACTCTCTTTGCAAACGTCTGTAGAACATTATATCATCTGTTATGGTATTATTCAAAAATCAGAATAAATATTGTCCAGCTTTATAGAGTGGATAAAGAGTGGGTGCGATCATTAGAACAGGTTTCATGTGCCAAATACACAATGAACGCTAGGTAAAAGAGATAAAGGAATCGCCAATGATGTGCTTAACATATTTATATTAAGAGTTAACATCATATATCGGAAACTGAAGAATGACATATTTTTGGAATCATTGTTACAGCTATATGGTCTTTACATAGTAACAAAAAAGTGCGAAATCAGCAAGTTTTGTAATATTGAAAATAAATTTTCCTAAAATGCTAAGTGAAAAGGTAAAAATAACTTACAGTTTAGTGAATGAAATCCTAAACAGTCCTAACGTTCTATCATGTACAAAAGAATCAAGAAATCCAAGTGAGTTACAGTGGTTTTCCTAATGCTGTTCACTAATGTACTGGTGTACTATAGTATTCGCGAAATCACGATGATATACACCTAGTCGGATAAATCAACACCACCCAATCCCCCAATAAGCATTGATACTAATGGACGATATGTGGGTCTGATGTCACCTGTTCATTAAAATGCCTAATTTTGCTGCATGCAGATCTTTCCGGAACAAACCTGAGTACACTTTAGACACATACCGCTAATTGGTAGCAGCCATGTCTAGCGCGAAATTTAAAATGGCCACAAGACATAGGGTTGTGCTATTCCACGTGGATTTGCAAGTCGCTAAAAATAGGATTTGGTCCGGAAAATAATGTACATGTCACCAAATGAACCCATCAGCCGACGGTAGCTCCACAGCCGCCAGAACTTTCACTGGTGAGTGTATAAACTGTACACCAATGTGCGCAGAAAAAATGTTTTCCAGATTTTTGAAAGGTTTAAATGAATAGGCAATATCATCCCTAAAACGCCAATCAATATCATCTCTGGCGAGGGGCTGATTTATCGACTTAATATAAATTCAAAATGTCATGCAATGAACTCACAGTAATTCCCTAAATTAGATATAATTCCAAATGCTCCAAATAATCTGAGGACTTTGTATTTCCAATGAACGATTGAATTAAATAAATAAACGAATCCTCTCAGTTAAATGCAACTGAACATCTTACAAGACTTGTGTGTGCTACTAAGAATTTCTGACTCTCCGTAAATCAGCTCTTATATACAAAGCTAATACGTAATACAGAGAACATCGCATATTGATAATCGTAATTTAATATTACAACTCAGCCTTGAAACTTATACATGAATTTAAGTACTATACAAGAATAATTCATCTTTAATTTCAAAATTAAGAACATGGAGAAAAGTAGTATCTAAAATAGTATTAACTAAATGACACTTGCAAACTAGGATCATAAAAATAATACACATAATATAGCTATATAATAAACATTTAGACGCATATTTAGGAATAATTTAAACTGATTTGAACAGCTACAGTCACTTTATCTTGGTCACCGGCATGTTGGCTCCAGCAGTGCCTGGCTCAGGGATATTTTGCTTTATATCTCCTACTCTTCGCATGCAAAATACGTTCTGTTTATTGAAAAAATAGAGACAGGAAATATATGTTCTTATCTTGTGTTTCACACATCTGAATTAACGCTATGTACACACTAGATAGTGGTATGTCTTGATTGTAGCAGCGCATAAGAGTTAGTTAAATTTGAAATTGTTCATTTATTCATCTTGATAGAGTCTTCGGTATCAAATAACATATTCAGATAGCGCGGTAGTTTAATTGCAGTTTTGTTTTTTGTTTGATTGCAACAATTTATCTGCAAACAATGTCACTAGCATATGACTGTACGCAACAGCTTTCAAACAATATACTCATCCCTGAGTTTAGTATATACTGAATAGTATGTTGGAAACATTAAAACATTGTTTTTTTACTTTTACAGGAGAAAAAAAAAAAAAAATGGAATTTAAAAGTGATCTGATGTAAAGTACATTGAAGGCATGTTTACAGTTTCTTTAATGCTCAGATATATATTATTAAAATTTCGTTTGTTCCCACAATAACTTGACTTCGAGTATCACCGTATTTACAGTTGTGGCATGATTCACAATTTCAAATATGACCTCTGGTGATAAATTCAATAATGCAAATTGTCAAAACCAGACATTGTTTGCATCTTTATCTAATTATAAAAATATCTCATTCAACGTGCCATTATATAATTACATTTATGATTGATTGCTGCAGACACACTGTATTATTTGTGAATGCGATACATTATTGTCAGGAAATCGATGCCAACCTATACCACGTCGAATTAAGTGCAATCTTTAATTTCTATTACTTTTAATGTCATTTTTCTCCGCGTTTCTTTTTCGATTAAACTGCCGACTCTTGTTTAGAAAGACAAAATTTAGTTTGAAAAAAATGACAGAAATACCTGCTAGTGTCTCTTTATCGAACTATGAAAGAAAAAGTTGTTCGGAATATATTTCAGAGGCTGACCGTGTCTAAAGGCTTATTTATGTGTTGATCCTATGTATAACGCATACTCTTTTCATTAGATGGTATGAATGTCCTAAATCTGGTTTTACGCCCTTCCAAATTCAGCTCCAAGATCGTATGGACTTTGACAGATTGCATCTTGGGGAAATACTGATTAATTCTTGTGCCTGAATCGATACGCAACAGAATA
>JAECUM010057126.1:0-13100 GCA_016617855.1 Megalonaias nervosa
TATATATATATATATATATCGTGTTTCTTGCTTTGGTCTCACTTCTCCCTGTTCAGTTCCCACTTCTCCCTGTTCTGACCAAAAGGAGAAGTCACTTCTCCCTAAAATTTAAATCTAGCTTGACCCCTGAATACATACAGTAGTATTTGTAGGCATTTGTCTGTCCTATAAGTACCATAGAATTTACATATTTAAAGAGGCTTGCAACTGCTAAATTCAGTCACATTTTTATTTGCAGACCTTTGTGTCCAGAAGAAAAACTTAATTATTCTGCAGTGTTCATTGCATCATTTCTGGTTAAACAAAAGTGTTTCTCAGGTTCAATCACCTATCATTTCTAAGAATCAGCCATCTTTGGTTGCTAAAGCCCTATAATTATTATCTGCTATCATAAGCTAAGTACCTGCTCTTTCCCCACCACATGCCAAGAAATGTTGAACCTACATTTGTGAGTGAAGAATAAAATTTCTGATTCCTTGCAAACAATTAAAACTATATCCTGTTGTGTTTAGAGTTTCTGAAAGTGTCAGTGGCATGTTATTGTCAGCATTCTCTGGCAAAATCCATGTTTTCCATCCTGGATGTTTATACTATCAGATTCAAGAATTTTTTCGATGCTGGGGATAAACATAACAGCCTGAATACTTGCAACAGATTATGTTTTACAGTACTTCAAATGCAGACCTCCAGTCAGTTAAATATTGTTCCTTCCTTCATTATTTATTGTGTAAATGTATGATACTGTGTAATTGTCTGAAATTTCAGCATTCTGTCTATATCCCACTTTTGTCTTGTTGGGCCCATATTGGTGGAAAGGGTAACATATCAGTAACTTTTCTTGTTGTGGCAGTGGTACATCAGCTGTTTTAGTGAAAGTTTTTCAGCAGTGTTTGACCATGGGCTTTACATGTAGACCCTGTCCTTGTTTATTTATTTCATATATATATATATATATATATATATATATATATATATATATATATATATATATATTGTTACATGTAGGCTCATACAAAAGTAACAAAAGAAAAGAGTGAAGCCATCAAGCTTTATGTTTTAACAAAATGTTTTATTTCCCTAGAAAACAATGTAAAAATAGGAAATAGGACTTACGGTTTTTGAATATAATCCAAAAATTAATCCTAAAATTGAAAAATATAAGTCCTATCACTAAACAGTTCTAATTGAATCCAGGTTCGAATGTCGATGAAATTCCACTATGGAAGGCGATGATGTCAGATGAAGTTGTTGTACTAATGGCAACAGATCCTCGTTGAATCACAGTTTATAATGTTTCCGTTTAGAATTCCAGAATAAATTTCAACTGAATATCATTCTCCCAGATCTTTTATAAATATGATGCACTTGTTTAGTTTTCTGGAGAATAAATTATTAAATCCAAAAAATAGATGAACTTCAAACAATCTGACATCAAGAATAGAAGAAACACCTTGAGCTCTGAGGTGTAGGAATACGACTGCCGACATTTTACTGAGATATCAGTATTAAACCCAACTAAAACGTCATTTCATTCCCGTGTGATGGGTCACGTGATCTCTTAACACTGAACAGCACAATAAAAAAAAAATGATAATTTGCACACATGCCTTAAAAGACTTGGTGAATCTTAATATAAGATTCAATAAAAGAAAATTTGTTTACAAATTAGAGCCATCACGCACACATAACATGACCTTGGTAATAGCCAATCGTTTTAACTCGATGTTTACAAGATCTATGAACCAGGGTGAGCTAAAAATAGTGCTAATGTAATACCTTTTACATTCTATACAAACTGAATTTACTGGGAAAAATATCAAATCCCATGAAAATAATCATTACAATAAATAAAGATCTTGGATTGTTCTTTCTTGTCTAGTTGCAAAGATTGCTTTTACTATTTTTACTTACATGCAAAATATGAAATGCATTTATTATTGACAGAAAAATTAATCATTAACATTTTTGATACCAGTGTAGAAACACCTTAATGACAGATTACACTTCTAGATTAACAAGGTCATATGTTCTTTGCTATATCATGACATTTACAGAAGCATAGAAATACACAATTTCACATTGATTTCATTTACACCTTAATCATTATATATATATATATATATATATATATATATATATATATATATATACATATATATATATATATATATATATATATATACATAATACGTAACTTAATATGGCAACTGTTAAAGACATTTCAATAACAAATAGTCATTGTCAGATCACTTGGTCAATTGTCACTCATCTGTCCATTGTTCATGGTCCAATCCATCAATGTTTGCTATTCTTGACTTCAGGTCAGCTGACATAATTTTGATTAAAATTGTTTGAAATATTCTTTATGATGTACAACACGAAAATTTTATCCATTATGGCACCCCTAGCAACACTGTGGCTTCTGTAGCAACCAGGTGGAAAAGCTGTTTCTGGTTTTTTTCTCCAGAACAACTGATTCAATTTTGATCAAACTTGATAGGAATGTTCCATAGGACAGGATTTATTACAGTTATGTCTGGAGTTCAGTTTTGATCCACTTTTTAGGACTGTTCTTAGGACATGTTCTACCAAAACTTTCTCCACAATGGCTTCCATAGCAACTAGGTGAAAATTCTATTTCACCTTCTAAGATAAAACTTGGTAGGAATGGTTCTCTGGCAGCAGCTAGAGAGCATGTGTTTCAAGTAGTACCAACAGTTCTGATGTGACGTACGTTTTACAGTTATTATGAACAATGACACAAACTAACTCGACGTGAAATTTTACGACTGCTTAACGCAATTCCAGCAAATGACGAAGTGAAATTTCTACATGTTATTCATATTTACCTTTCGATATGGCCATTCAACTTCATTTTAAAGGCTTTTGATCAGGTTCAACTTTGACAAGAAACATCTTTGGATAGTGTTTGACCAGCATCTGGAAGGTCAGTGAGGTGAGGTTCACGTGGCCTCTTGTTTAAAAAGGCATTGTACGAAATTTGCAGTATACACGCATGATATTATGCTCCTTTGAAAACTTGTTCTTTACTCAAAACAAAGTACTCAGAACATTATTTGTCGACCGCATTAATAATTGTGATTGAAAAATTATTCATAATAAATGGTTTCGTTTATAGGTTTCACGCCATTTTTCAGCACATGATGGGCTATAAATGGCGTCCACTATATCTTGCAGGGGAAGAACCACCGACCCACGAAAAGCTACTGGTAAGCTGTCTCACGTTCCTACGTTGATGTCAGTGATTTGTAAAGGCGAGCGGCTTAGATTACTCTGTCACCCTTGACCCCTATAATAAATGGTTCTTACAACCATGAAAATCCCGAATTTGAGGGGTTGCTTTGAAATCTTGAATTTTAACAAAGTTTAACAAATTTGGTGTGTTATGGTTGATTTTTCCATGAGGAATTAGAGTTGCATTTATTTTGCTGTAGGAGTGCACTATTTAGTTCTGCGTTTTTCTCCTACTATTCAATGATAAACCAAATAATATATGGATGATGCAAAATTCCATAAGAATAAATACTCTTTGAAAACTTACAGAAGTCCTAATAAAGTCCCGAAAACGTCCTTGAAAATCAACTTATTGGGGCAGAACGAACCATGTAATAACCATAGTCAGTATATTAATTATAGATTAAACTATTGCCGTTGCTACGAGTGACAAATCCATTCAGCCGAATTTTAATTTTATTAATATTTGTATCCGTTCGTCTTCATTTTCTTATCCATCTATTCACGCATCCATTCATAAAATATCTGCATGAACAGTAACAATACTTTGACAAATGGAAGGTCTCCTTTTTATCTACCCCGATCAGCTTGAAGCCAGGACGTATTAAACATTTTACACACTGTCTGCAGCCTAATGTGGACAACCTCGACCTACATTCCTGCATACGCAATATTAGTTAAACATTTCATTCATGTATTCAACTGCACGTCGTTGGAGATTTAAATGATCCATATGCATCACGTCGTCATTGCTCTTATTTAGAACAAACAGTGGAAAGGAAATTAAATCTCTAGGGCTAATGTAATTTTGGCTGTCACAATTATTATAATTCTTAAACTGATTTATTCTAATGTATTTTTCAAACTGAAACTTGAATCCAACGTAATAAATTATCAAAAAGGGATACAGCAAACTTTGATGTTACGAGAAAGACCAGAAATCTTCCGGAGTGTTTTGAATTACGTATTATGTAGCAAAAACATTCTCTTATTTGAAATATTTCAAAATTAAATGTTCTTACTAAATACGAAACACGGGGATCTGGGGTTTTCATATAAATATTTTCTTTTCTGGTGTATCAAGTACTTTTATGGGATTGACTTCTGACTACATTCGTATCCCAATGACCACAATCCTGATTTTAGCATAAACATTCAAAAATTAGCTTTTGAAACCGTCTTTTCAAACATCAGCAAGTTTTCAACACCATAACGTTTACGAAATAAAAAAATAAAAAAATAAATCATTTAATTTAGTACTCTCAGCTTCTTAGGCCCATCCATCATGATACTTTACTTAATATTTCGAGTAACAGATCTTAGTCCAGACATGGAAATATTCCTCTGAATTGACAAATGCAGCTTTTTGATTGGTCAGAAATAATTTCGAATAGTATTCGGAAGCAAGTAACATTTTATAATGGACTCGCCATAGAATTAGGTGGTCTCTTTAGTGAAGGAAGCCGTAGTACCCAGAGTAAATACACAGTCTTTGTATGGTGGCCACATTCTCAACAAACAAGAACAGCTCTAGATAGACTAAACAACGATCTCCTCACTCTTTGTTAGGATGGCACCATTGCCATAACGATGTAAATTTGATGGCAAAATGCGACCTGGGGAAAACAATGCGCTTTGATAACTGCTTGACACTCAATTCATACTGCATTACTGCAATATTTTCTCTGCAACGACTTTAGTGCAGAATGTTAAAGTTTACCTAAGACATAAGGGGAAAACGTCAGGAATCGTTTACTTGCAGAGACAGAGCACAGCGCCTACGGCGTTGCAAGGCAGAATGCGGCACACCATAATATACCGGTAACGTCACAATGAAACACATTTGATCCGCCTTACGTCGTCTGGTTGTTTATACGTCGTTTTCGATTGGATTTCAATCGGTGATAACAGAATAATAATATTAAAAAACACACGGGTTTAGTCAACGTACCCGTGTATTAATGTGCAAAGAGGAAGAATATTTTGAAAGAGAATGAGTCGTGAGGAGTGTAGTGCACATCAACACAGTGAGGATCAAATCAGTGAATTAGATATTATGAAGTTCATGTAACACCATCCCATGCATTGCTAAGATGTTTCCAGTAAAGTTACGTAAATTTACTTCATTTGCGGCTTTTTCTGCGGAGCTTTTATAGTGGACATATTAAGTGAAAAAAGCAATAGTTTAGATTCGTAAGATGCACAAATATTTATCGTGAAATTTACACATAAATTAAATGATATGAAATGGTTTTTAAGCTGTCACAAAATCCTGCTGTCATTTTCTCTGTAAGACGCTTTCTCAGAAATTGAAATGTATTTTCCCACTGTTCCTTTACCTCCATACTGTACGAGACCAAACTACCTTTGCCATAGGACTGGGTATGAACAGTTTCAATTTCCTGACTTAGAGTTTAAACAAGTATACCGTATAAACACGATTATCATGCTAAATGTCTGAAAATTCATTTAGATCGGAATAAATATGTATGTTTTTTGCGGTGCTCTTGAGTACACTACGCCGTCATTTGCCAGTTGTAAGTTGGATATCATTTAAATGCCGACAAAATCGATAAATCCATTTAATATGATAGTAAACTCGGCCTTTTAAACTTCTAAGCCATGTGCAGAAAATGAGCCACCTTGGAAATCAAGGAAAAAATACATCGTCTTTTCAAATGGTCATAAAATACAGGCGTCCTTAATTGACGAATCACCAAGTGAGGTGTAGCCACGCCTACGGCGGAAGCCTAACAAATGATACTACGCTTAAAACGATTGTTCCAAATATGGCGACCGTTACACAACGACGCTAACGGAGTTTTCACATAATTTATCAGAAATTACTTTAAAAGTTCTGAAATCACGATTGAAATAGGCAGGTAGGATAAAAATATTTTAGTGAAGGCTGCTTTGAAAATGCAGTAATTTTGAAGCACGAGGGAAATGTAATTCAGCTATCGGCCAAGGGTCACTGGAGTCTGCCAGGAAATGAGAAACCACGCTCCATCAACCTACATGTTGAACCAGAGACAGAGTACATTTGGATCCCCTATTTTTACCTTTTGCTTACATGTAATATCGAGAAAGAAAGGGATTTAAAATAATACAGACAAACAGCAAAACGGAAAGTAGTACTAGTGTAAGGTATTGCAAAGTTTAATAACATTGATACTGTTTTTAACAATGAGCATCTGCTTTGACACCCTCCCGTTTTAGTGTTTTTTTAAATGATTTAATTATCAAAGGTGATTTTATCCTTCAGTTCCATGCAGCTTGTAACCTATATCCACCACACCCTCACCCCTGCTCTGCGGTATCGTGCACCTAGGGTCAGAGGAAATTCGGATTACCAAGCCAGGTACAGGAGAGTATTCAACCTCCTGATAAATACCAAGCCAGGTACTCGAGAATATTCAACCTCCTGAGTGCTGACATCATCCAAGCCAGGTACTCGAGATTATTCAACCTTCTGACAAATACCAAGCCAGGTACTCGAGAGTATTCAACCTCCTGACCAAATACCAAGCCAGGTACTTGAAAGTATTCAACCTCTTAATAAATACCAAGCCAGGTACTCGAGAATATTCAATCTCCTCACATCGTCTAAGTCAGGTACTCGAGAGTATTTAACTTCTGAGAAATACCAAGCCAGGTACTTGAGAGTATTCAACATCCTGACATCTACCAAGCCAGATATTTGAGAGTTTCAACCTCCTTACATCATCCAAGCCTGGTAGGCGAGAGTATTCAATCTCCTAATAAATACCAAGCTAGGGACTGGAGAGTATTCAACCTCCTCACATCGTCCAAGCCAGGTACTCGAGAGTATTCAACTTCGTGACAAATACCAAGCCAGGTATTCGAGAATATTGAACATCCTGACATCTACCTAGCCAGGTACTCGAGAGTATTCAACCTCCTGATACATACCAAGCCAGGTACTCGAGAATATTCAACCTCCTGATACATACCAAGCCAGGTACTCGAGCGTATTCAACTTCCTGATACATACCAAGCCAGGTACTCGAGAGTATTCAACCTCCTCACACCGTTCAAACCAGGTACTTGAGAGTATTCAACTTCTGACAGATACCAAGCCAGGTATTTCAACTGTTCAACCTCCTGACCAGGCCCGGCCCTAGGATGTGCGGGGCCCAAGGCAGCAAGGGATGAGCGCGGAGCCCCAGGCAAAAATAAATTGCATTGCGGAGAAGCGTGGGGCCCAGGGCGGTTGCCTCGTTCGCCTTGCCCTAGGGCCGGGCCTGCTCCTGACATCTACCAAGCCAGGTACTCGAGAGTGTTCAACCTCCTCATAAATACCAAGCCAGGTACTCTAATGTATTCAACCTCCTGACATTTACCAAGCCAGGTACTCACACCTTTCATAACATACTGCAAACAAAATAATCACCTATGGAGTAGCATAAACAAGTGGAAGGTAGACGTAAATGAGTAGATTTTTTAAGAAAACAAAAATGCTGAGATGTCTTGACCATTTGGACTTGCATACAGAGAGCAAAATTTGTTATGTTGATATCTTAAATCTGCCGTTGGGTATTTCTGTTTAAATTTCTGGTAATTAAACGTATTAAATAAAAATTAAACTTTTCATTTCGTTTATCAATATTGACCTGGATTATATTTTACGGAAAATATCTTCGTAACCTTTATCGTTATTAAAATTACATTTTCTTCGAATGTTTTCAAGAAATTTAGATTTAATAAATAAACGTTTAAGAAAATAAAACGTTGTTGCTTCTGGTTACGCAGTACATAACTTGTACATTTTATTTAAAAGACACTTCAAACCTCTTCATTCATATTAATAATTCCGCTCCGGTGGCCTAAGAGGTTAGAGCGTCCGCCTCGGATGCGGGAGGTCACGGGTTCGAACCCCGGCCGAGTCATACCAAAGACTGATCAAAATGGTTATAACAGCTGCCTCGTTTGACGCTCAGCATAAAGAGGTTAGTGTAAGGACTGGTCGGCCTGGTGTCCGGATAATGTGACTGGGTGGGACATCATGCTACATGTCTGCGACATGATGCTCCAGTGCTAGGCATCACTATAAACTGCTACACTGCAGTCATCGTAGCGATATGACTGAAAAATTGTTAAAGCTACGTTAAAAATCCAAATCACACACGCACCTATTCATATTAACACAGTTTTTATTGCGGTATCCTTACAAATACGTAACAATTGTACTGACTTTATCCCAGGATTTTTTTCTATTGCTTTTACATTGTCGTTTTTCCTTTACTTTAGTAATAATTATATAACCCTATAAGCTTTGAAATTGTTATATCTCTAAAAAAAAAAAAAAACTCTTATAATATTGTTGCTTTTCTTTCCTCAGAACAATGAAGGTTTATTGTACACAAATCGATGCTGCAGTATAACTAAGCAAGCTGTACATGCACGGGCTCGTTGCAAACGTTGAGTCACTCCGCACGGTATGAGAATTAATTTTTTTAAATTGAATTTTGTGCTGGGGTTCATCAGTTGCATTGACTGCATAATTTGCTGCTCTTCAAGCAACACGTTTAAGAGGAAACTGCACCCAGTCATTTTGAATGCACTAAAAAGCTCATTGCCTCTCTGGCCAGAATGCATTGTCTTTTTGTTGATTGGTCGGTTTTAACAGCACTTCTAGCACATTATTGCCTTTATCTTCCCGACGAAATTGGAGCTATTTACCTTTCTCGAAGACTAACCGAGGAAGCTGACCTGGGCGGATATTGAACCGCGACTTTGGATTCCATTTATTTAATATAAATGATTTTATTTGCTTAATTACGTTTGGAAGAATTTTTGATTACTCATTGATGTTTTCTGTGTCCATGAATGCCAGTGGGAGTGACGATACAAAAATCACGCTAAACAAACGGTACACAATAAGCTAGCCAAGTGACATTTCCCCACTTTTTGTCCTAGACCTTTGAAATTGGTTTTGACTTTGGTATGTGAAGAAATCATCATGTAACGGTAAATAAGCGCGCAAAGCTTTGTCAAAATATATCCTGCAGTTGAAAAGAAATAAAATTCAGGCACAGAAACAGGTCACAAAGTAACAATTTACCTTTCTATGACCTACATCTTTGAGCTATGTATACTGACCAGGTAGTCCGATAAATTAAATCCCAAAATCTGCGTGAACGACATGTGGATCTGATGTCGTCTTTTCATTAAAATGTGCATTTTTGCTGCGTGCAAATCTCTCCGGAACACACTTTCGTACACTTTAGACACCGGTATTTGGTAACAACCATATTTTGCACGAAATTCAAACTGTCCACAGGACATTGGGTTGTGCTATTCCACGTGGATTTGCAAGTCGCCAAACGTATGATTTTCTCCGGAAATATAATGTACATGTCACCAAAAGAACCCTTCAGTCGACGGTAGCTCCACAACAGCGATAAATACCGATAAGTGTATAAAATGTACACCGATGTGTGCTGCAGACTTTTTCAGGTTTTAATGAATCGGTGATATCAGCCTCTAAACGGCCAGTCAATATCATCACGGGTGTGGGGCCGATACATCGGCCTATTGACCAGGGTACGTGAAACGCTCCTAAGTCATGATGGACAAGTGGGTAAAGTTTAATCAAAATATCTGGGGGTATATAAAAATTGACAGCCGCAATAAATCACACCAAAATAGGTCACAACTTTAGATTTTCCCTTGTCATGGTGTATGTCTGGCTGAAGTTTTACCTAAATATTTTAGACGGTTTCAAGGTTATAAACTGACACGGAAAAACGTCGCAAAATTACATTTTCTATGGAAATGAACATGCTTGGCCTTTAAGTTAGTAGACTTGACAGGACACACCACCAAGTCATATATGCCTGGGTAATGTTTCACAGAACCCCTTGAGGCTTACAAAGCTATTGGTTAACAGGGAAAAAATATAAGATGGGCGGGCAGACGAACACTCGTATGACATGATACCCCCAATTAAGTGGGACGTAAAACAAACTGATAAACAAATATACAGTTTGGGGGGATTTAATCGTTGGCATGTAATTTTCTATATAAATATAATATTTGCATATTATTATTATTATTATTATTATTATTATTATTATTATTTGTTAGTGACTTGACGGAGTGATATGATCCCCAACCTGTCATGGTGCTTTGGTTATCGTTATGTAGTTGATGATCGACCACGGTGTTATTGTCCGAATCGTGCAAACAATAAAATAAAATATGAAATTAATGGATAGAATAACATACAACTGAGCAAAGATATAGAATAGAACGACATGAGCCCCCTTATGTTAAATGTAACAATTTAATCAATGTCACAAACAAAATGAAATTGAACATGACATTTGAATTATACACTTTCTCTTAGAAATAGAATTACAGCATGTCAGCATAACTCGGTTGTTTCCTGTCCATTTCAAAGCACTGTTAGTGACAGGTCAGCGTTGCCGTATTTCTTCCCCCCCCCCCCTCTCTCTCTCTCTCTCTCTCTGAGGCATGGAGCTATTTACCCCTTCAATTGAATATAATACGCAACGTAAATATTTGTCAGGTTTTCATCTCCTGGGGTCGAACACTCTCCTTAAGTCAGATATCGTCTTTTCGTAATTGAGCAGAATAAAGCTATTGTGGTCAGTTCGCAACCTGATACGCATACACTCTATTATTCCCTTAGCCGCTAACCGCATTCCTAACTGGAACCATGACATAACTTGCCCATTTAGATAAACTATTACATCCCACTGTGGGTTGTAAATTAGTAGCTGAACGATATCGGTCGGCACACGTCGATTTTCTTAATTATACAATTGAATTAATGGACTTCACGTCTTGCCTTAACTACATTACTTGCTAACTAGCGATTCATTGGCATAGACATAGTAAAACTAATTCTTAGCATACATGATACATATCATTTAAGACATAAAGTTTCACAATTCGTATCAGAGTAATGAATTAAATTCCTACAATACATTATTTATTTTAGCAAAAACCACTAAATCCAAACATATTCATATCAAATAAATATTGTACGACATTTTTACAGTAGTTTAATATTATAAAATTCAAGGCAAGGAATGCACAGCTGACTTTTAAACTTAAGGAAAATTGAAGTTTAAATTTAAACCGAATAAATTCGACAAATAATTGCAAACTTACATCAATGAGCATATTGACATATTGTTAATTTCCTCAGACTTCCCATTATGCAGAAAAACTTAGACTGCCGAATTTCGCAAGGGAAATTAATTAAAACATTGAATTTCGTCTGGAAACAACAACCCCAACCCCAACCTCCACGTTTAGCGTAGCCAATCATGATTAACTTTCTCTAATCACCAAATATTGAACACGCCCATCGAAGTTAGAATGATTCTCTCCATTCCGCCTATATTAGTAGCTATTTCTGTAAAATTTCATTTTGTGACACTTATTTTGAAATGGCACAAATTGTCTCTGGATTGTCTTTATTTCGTCGTGTTCCTTTACTTGATCCTACGTAATCAAACACACCCACCCCACCCCCGTTTTAGTTTAGGTTGAATACCCGAAGAGGTTGGATAGAGAGAGGGAGAGAAAGAGATGGGGGCGGGGGCGGAGGGGGGGGGACGCCGTCCGATCACCAGCTGTGATTTTTAAAAAGACCGGAAGCAGCAGGTGATGCTATCATGCCGGCAATCTGAGTTCGATCAGTCACTCGATCATATGATGAAATTTGTTCTATCAGTATAAGAGAGAGAGAGAGAGAGAGAGAGAGAGACAATTTGAATTCGATTCTATGATGAAATTTGTTCTATTGGTATAAAAGAACGGCTAATTGCTTTTCTCATACATTTTTAATGCTATTTCTAGGAGAAAGCGTATCATTCAAGTGTCATTTACAATTTCAATTTGTTTATGTAATTGATTAAATTGTTATATTTTACATACGAGGGCTATTTGCTCAAATCTCTGTTATTCCAGCCATTAATTTAATTTTTTTATTTTATTGTATGTTTGATCCGGGCAATATCACCGTGGTCGATCAACGCCTTGATAAAGATGACCAAAGCACCAAAACAGGTCGGGGATCATATCCTTACACACACACACACACACACACACACATACATATATATATATATATATATATATATATATATATATATATATATATATATATATATATATATATATATGTTGTCTAGCTTAGAGAAAGCAACACTTTCTTAATATAGTATGCACAGATTATACCAATGTTAGTTAACAAATCATCGTCGGAACATTGCTATGCAACGAGTCTGCTTTCAGTTTCAGGCAAAACAACAAGGCTATGTTTTCCTTGCAGTAATAAATTGCATGTAGGAAAAATATAACTTTATATTCCATTTCTTTGTACTATAGACGTATAAAGAAGACTACCGTTGTTATTACCATGACATTACCTTGATGGCAATGACTTGGCATTACCTCGATGGCAATGACTTGGCATTATCTCTATGGCAATGACTTGGCATTACCTCGATGGCAATGACCCGGCATTACCTCGATGGCAACAGCTCGGGATACTTCTAGAAATAGATGGTTATAGGCAAGAAATTTTATTCACCAGCCAAATTTCAAACTCTTTAGGTACATCTATTATTATTCTTTAATTTTAAATCAGAATAAAACAATAAAATTGACAAGCTAAATTTAATTCTATCTTAAAATACATCGTTGTATCGTATACGAAGGAACTCCGACATTGTTTTTAGTAGTATTAGTTGTCATTAAGTAAACAATCTCATCAAACTATCCTTTGGTCATGATAGTGCTAAAAATAAAACTCTCTCTCTCTCTCTCTCTCTCTCTCTCTCTCT
>JAECUM010057127.1:0-30723 GCA_016617855.1 Megalonaias nervosa
GCCCTTATAAGATTGTTTTTGATACTATAAAATGTATTTCATATGTTACTTTTCTCTGGCTTCTAATCCGTAGAAGTTATAACAAATTTTTTATAAATTGTTTAAGGATTTGTCGCTTAATTCTTTAAAATATATCTTATTTTAGTTATCAGATCAATAAAATTATAATCATTCTTCTTTCTTAAAACACACACGCCATCATTATTATAAGCTTCAAACTTTAATTCAGAAAGTTTTTTTGTTAGGGTCAATATGTACAACTTGCTACCGTATTAATTATCACGTAGTCTGCGAGATTTCCCACGTTAGTCTACGAAATTTCTCACGTATATAATCAGCAGATTCATATTCAATTTCCAAATCCGTACCTCTTTTGATATGAGTGTGTTTTATAACAACAAAAATTAATTAATTTTTTTTTTACAATAAAGCGCGTATTTTCAATTTATCTAATTGCAGCAGACTTTTTGGCTTACCGCGCCATTTTCCAGCATTAAAAGCCTTAAATCAACTTTTGTTTATTGCATCTTAATCTGTATCTATTAATTGTGACGGTATAACAAAATTGTATTTATTTGACTCTGGTCCATTCCTATATTAAACTGTGATGGGTAGTCGGAGTGGACTCCATGATTTGTGGATGGGGTAATTCTGGAGGTGCTAATGTTATTGGTGCATGCAATGTTTCTTGCATGATCTGTAATTAATTTTGTGCAAGAGTTTCAACATGTTTTTGTGTCACTTCCATCTTCTTAACAATTGACTTAGCTAATGATACTACAAATTCCCTCTGAAACTCTTATTTGCCTATTTATTACTGTAAAATGCAATATATGTTTTATTTCAATCTTTGGATCAATGAATATAAAACTGTTCGAAACCACTGCAGTATCTTTCAGGGGTGTTTACGGTAATTTTATCAAGAATCAAGAAACTATATATATATATAAAATACCTTTCAAATGCTTATAAATAATGTTAGGTACATTAAAACTCTTTGATCTTATCAAAACATTACTTTGCTATTAGAATCATAATTTGATTGTGTATTGGTAAGTAATTGTTTCATATATTAATGGTTAATTTCAGGTACTATTTTTTCCAATCAAATGTATGCTGCTGTTGATTGCTGATGCTATAATTGTGGCACTATCTATTATGTTCATAAAAATAGTGATAACAACACTCAGACTATTACAACCTCCAATCATTGATGATATTAACATGATCGTCTTGCTTGCATTAATATGTAACGTACAACTCTTCCTGTATTCAGAACACAGTCGCGTGAAATCATCGGGTAATTCTTTTCTGTTAATTGCTGTTTTAATTAATATTCCAATATTATTATGTCATGTTAAATTGTAAGACCAAATATAGATCAGGCTGTAACCATTTTTAGTGTTGCTTTGACTAACATACAACCATTGTTACTTCTTTTGGTAAATAAAACCCTTCAAAATTATTTTTTGAAATAGATGATTTGGATAATACATCATGCATTATTGTTTCATTTGCAAGCAACCTGTGTTTCTTCAAGCTGCCAAAGTCTAGGTATGTAAAAGAAGAGCGTGTATCTTGCATTCCAAGCATTATTTTGTAATATCTTTTTTTTAATACTATAGCATATTTGTCTACTTCTCGTATACTACGGCTATGAAATAGATTAACATCATATGATATTTTGATTTTTTTTAAAAATAAAAATTATATTTTTTCTCCTGCTTCTCCTACGTCTCCTTCAAATTAAAATTGTTTGAACAAAGAATTGATAGTTGTGTTGTAATTATACATTCAGTACATGGTTCAAGTTCTGTGCTTCCATTAGTCGAATTCAACAATTCAGTTTTAAATGAAAAACCAAGCTGGATCTGAGGTAAACGTCTGTTAGAAAACCACGCATCCATCCCGTCTAACATTATTGCAAATTATGTTTTATTAATTATCACATTAAAATTGTTTTTCACCATTTATAGACCATACTTTTTCCTACAAGAGGTGATATGTTAAGATCAAATGACTAACTGTTATCTCAGTTAAAGCTATTCCTTTTTTGCGAATGTTAACCATTTTTCTTTGTCATGAGATAAAGATATGTTTGTAAAATGTGGTCCTTGAGATTTTAAATCTAGTGGTACTTAAAAGTTTTTAAAGTTATTTTGCAGTATTTCGGTAAGAAAATTCACGATCTCTACCGCTTCTATATTAACTATGTATCCACATAAAATGTATTTATTAACTCGTTGGGTTCTGTTTGTGAGGACGAAAATGTGACTTTATATTTAAATAACCTTATATGATTATTTTTTAAAAATAAGCCTTTTTGTGATCTCGATAAATTTGGACAACTTTTGGGTCCACGTATAATCTTCATCACAAGCCGGATTTCTGATGATGTAAATAAAATTTGTAATATTTCATGAGTCGCCGATTTATTTTTACACAGGTGGCTTGGTTATCTGGATAATTTTTATTATCTTATTGTTCCACACAGAGTTTGTTGACACCGTCTTTAATATAAGCAGTCTCATTGATATATTTAACAAAATTATCACTCGAACTGATAGTGTTTGAAACTTTCGTTGCTGTCCACTCACTGACTCCAAATCGAACTATATTATTACCATTCGTCTGGATTAATAAACCACTGGATGTTGTGATAGTCGCCAAGTTTTGTTCTTATCGTATCTTGTTATATGTTGATTGTCACCTAATTTCAGTATAAATATTTTTCCTGTTGTAATAGCATCACAGCCAAAAATTCATTAGCCGTTGGTGTTTGGTTTTTAAACTATATAACCAGTAATTGTATCGCCACTTTTTATAAATAAATATCATCTAAATTGTGTATTAGTTTCTCAAGCTTTTGGATTTCAACATCAAAGAAAACTTTCGAACGAGTGTTATCATTGTCATCTATATACTTTTTAATTACTTCATCACTAACACTAACAGGCTGTTCGAAATTTACAATATAATTACTTTTCAGCTTTCAATTTTGTAATTTTTCCAATGATCCGGTTTTCGCATTAATCCAATTCAAATTTTAGTATTTATAACATCATTTCTTGTTTCATATTTAGTAGTATCGAATTTTATTATACGCTCATTTTTTTACATTGTCAGAATTGTGCAGTAGTTTTCCATAAAACGGGGCTTGATACTGCACGACAAGTGTCTAAAATTAGTATCGTGTATTAGGAACTACTATATAAATAAACAGTGAAAGGTCATTTAGTAGACGATTTAGCTTTAGGTTTATTAGGTTTCTCTGGATGAGCTAAACAAGCTGTTTCATCCATTTGAGAGCAGAGATAATAAATTTAACGATGTGGACGAGTTGACTGAGTCACAAGTTAAACTTTCAAACAAGCAATGTCCACAACAAACATGAGAGACGCAGTAATTGAAAATACCATTTTGATCATTTAAACAGTTATTTAGGAGAAATATTCTTAACTTTTCGCAAATAGAATGGCTCACACTATGGCTCGCACTATGACCAGTGCACTTTAGGGTCTATAGAAATAGCATAGAAAAGCATATTGGGACCAAGAGCTCTCACATATTTATCAGAGACGTACCTTTTTACAAGTTAGTCAAAACACTAAATTCGAGAAAACATGCAACTGAAGGTTTTGGTAGGAACTAAGAGCATCCGCGCCAATAAGCCAAGTCGACGAAGAAGTCTTATTTCCACTTGCTAAACAGACTGTCACACAGCAGCTGCTTTGTAATTTTCTCCGTGTAACTATTTTGATACACTGTAAGGTTAGCAATAAATGCCATACATGTCTTAGCTGGGGTCTCTCCAACTAGGAGTATGCAAGTGACAGGACATAAACGTATATCTTCTTCTGGTATAAGAATGGTAATAAACATACTTACGTGTTTTGCATCGTGAATTTCCTCAAAGCGTATATTCTTAGTTAGTTCTGCAATTCCAAATGACATGACCCATGTCTTGGGTTCCAAAACTTGATACACACCGCGAAAATGTACTGTAATTTCGACTACATTTCCGACTAAAATAACATTCTTCTTACTGCACTCAAAGCAAAATGAATGTGATATCCAATAGCGTCTTTTTTGATAATTGCAATTAAAAGAATTCATATTTTCCCCACATTATGATTCTAATCAATCAATGACAGAACAGAAACACAGCAATCACATGTACATCGTACTGAATATTGACCCAATAAATCCAGTTCATCACAAATAGAAAAGAAGAATTGAGTCTGATCGACAGAAAAACACAATCCATCCATTCCATACCAACTGGAAAAGCTGTTTCAATGCGTATTCATTAATTCATTCATTCATTCATTCATTCATTCATTCATTCATTCACTCATTCATTCATTCATTCATTCATTCACAATATGACTCTAAAATAAGTTTTAAGTGGACCAACACGAGAATTAATTTTGAAACTAATGGGAGAGGGCTACCAAGTTCAAGGGTTACTAGGCTGTGCTGTGAGCGCATTAATATTGTTACTGCGTATTGATGAATCTACGACAGTGTATTGATTTTGGAATACAGCAAAAATTCAATTACTTTATTTCTTGTGATGTGTTCTTTTTGTTATTAAGTCTGAGGTAAAAAACAAAAACAAAACAAAATGAGCATATAATAAAAAGATAACTTCATTTGTATGGGAAAATATGAACCCGTTTTCTCGGAATAATACTGCACTCTAAAGGTCGTACAGAATTGGTCAGAAACAAAACTTGTTTATATTTTCCCATGCTAATGCAGTAACCAATAATTACATTACTGGTATCTGTTAATATTGCAAAATGATCATACCTCATAGATATCTATAATTATAAAATATAAATTCAATAAATATTTATTACAGATAAGGCGTGTGGATTTCAGAAAGTAAATGTCATATATACTCAAGGGGCCCCGAGTGGCCAAGTGGTCTGAAGCGCTCACCGTCACAGATCACTGCCATCTCACCTCTGTCTGCGTGGGTTCGAGTCTTGGGATCGGCGAATGTGGGTATATGAGAAAGCTTGCCGGTAGCTTCTCGTGGGTCGGTGGTTCATTCCGGGCTTTTCCTGGGTTCTTCCTCCACCATTAATACTGGCCGCCATGTATAGCCTATCTTGTGCTGAAAAATGGCGTTAAACCCTACAGCAACAATAGCAACATATGCCCTCAAAATTTAGTATAAACAGCCCGATAAAGACCATACAATAAAATTAATTGTAAAATGATGAAAAAGGTAACATTTGATGAACCCAAACAGATTAATAAACTAAAAACAAATGGTGAAATTCAAATCAAATATATTAATGATACATTGTACGAACATGCATCTTACAGAATTGAAAACAAACAAACAAACAAACAAACAAACAACAACAACAACCAAAACACCCCACAACATAACCTTGTTACAGTATTTGAATGAAAAATTCTAAAGTTGGCTTTTAATTTATTCCCCAAAGAATGATACGTTTTTAAAAATAAATTGTTCTCATGTTTTGATGTTTAATTTAGGCCCATTTGCAAAATTCTTGATTATCATATGTTATAACTCAATGGTCTTAATCTAAGTAATAGAAAAGAGTGAAAATCAACAAGTTTTGTAAAATTCAACAAATAATTTATTTCAAGAGAAAAATAAGTGAACATTTAAAAGGAACTTACAGTAATGCGAATTAGATCCCAAACTAATCCAAAAGGTTTAATCACCTGTCCTAACGAATAAAGGTATAATTAAATTCCATTGGTAATTGAAATACGCTCCAACGCTGAAGGTGCCTGTAGTAGCCTGTGACTTGGTGATGTGACAACAGTCTTTCAGTGAATCACAAAAAATAATAAAGAATGTCATTGTTTGAATTCACTATAATTCCAAGTTATTGTCTCTGTCCAAGAATGTTATTGAGCATTTCGTAATTCCAGAGCATATTAATTTTAATAAATAATTATAACCCAGATCAAATACTTAACACAGCAAAAAGACTCAATTCTGCTTCAGATGTTATTACAGGAATAAATAATTTTTCCACTAAAGAAGGTTATAAAACTCTTTACGCCACCTTGGTCATAAGTACCATTTTCTAAAATAACAAAACTATTACTTAATGGAAACCTCCATTCTAGAAAATTCTGTTGCTAAAATATTATTAAAGAATGTGATAAAGATCACGTCCAACAGGTCCATCTATATGGGAATACCAATGTCCTCGACGCAGAGTATGATAATTATTCTAACATTTATACTACGCTCAGAGAAAGGCTAACTCTAAACATATCCATTGCAATAACGAATTTAAAAGAACCCGAACAAACAATGCAAATTAAATATACATAAACACTTATCAATGTTTGTATAATTGTAATTTGACTTTTTGTTTTGATTTTAAATTTGTCTTCATGATGGTTAATACAAATATCCATTATAGGTACCACAATTCAAACAAACATCTATCAAAATATAATATTTTTTTATTATCACAACATGAATCACTTTTAAAGTTTTTATTATGAAGTTATTCCAAGCTGATTCTTTCGGTTTAAAGTTTCTCACAATCACTATAAGAATGAAACTTAGCATTTTTTAATGACCACAAATTATATATGCGCAATATTTTTAAACCCTTTTTCTGATAATGAAATTATTTTTGTTCGAAATACGTAAGACGTAAACTATCAAACTCTTGTAACCAAGAGCATAACGCATCGATTGTTTAATTTAATTAAATTAATTTGTTTTTTTCAGTGGTGTTGATTGTAATTCATTAAACTATTATCCAGGTTCTCGTTCCATGATTATGTTGCCCATCTCTGGTGGTTGTTCTTTTCTTTTCTGTTCTTTTATATATAATACCTGTATATAAATGCCCTAACCTATCTCTGGTGGAATTGTTTGTAATCTATTCAAATGTAGCGACAGTTCTTGATTAAGTTGCATAGGACTGGTGTCATTGCTAGTAATTTATTACCACTTAAAGTATTTATAAATTAAAATGCCTATGTCTGATTGTATTGTTGCTATTTTGTTATGACTTAAATGATTGTAAATTAATTAATATCGATATTTCTTGTAGAATTTTCTTTTCGTTATTATTAAGATTAAGTATTTGAAAATTGGTTAAGTCTTCTGGAGGAGTGCCATAAATAAAATAAAATTGATAACAATATATAATTAATATTTATTTTTTCTTTTTGTGAAACATTTAAAAATAGTTACATTCGTCAATATGGTCGAAAGATGTGAAGGAAATAAATGAGTGACCCAAATATTTCTGCGTGTATTCTATGGATTGCTTGTTACATAATTGTTGTGGTGACAAATAACTTGAAACCAGTTAAGTATTTACTAAATATTAAAAAGAACAACAAACAGACTTGTTGCCAATCATATAGTGATTAAAAATTACATAACAAGCTATTAAAACACAAAGAGATCCAGCTAAAATTAGTCCCATTCTTAGCTTCTTTACGAATTTGATGCGAATTTCTATTGGAAATGACCCACATCCTGGTCATCTTATTGTGCCTTAGAATTTTATATACGGTTCTGAAGTCAACAATATTATGAATCCCTTCTTGAAGTGCGGTCTCTAAAATCATTGTTAGTTATGTTCTGATATAATTTGGGAGGAATCATTTATTTAAAATTATTCAAATTTCAAACTGCTCAGTGACATTTTGGACTAAATCAATGTTTGGGATTATTAAGAATTCATTCAAAAATATTCTGGATTATATCATTGTGATACATCAAGACTATTAACACATCGGCACATTTAAGACTATTGGTACATCAGCACATTCAAAATTGGAACTCATTCGGAGCATTCTGTACTTTTGGACTTGTGAAAGAACGTTTAGAAGGATTATTTGGGATTTACTTCACAATACTGTATGTTCTTTTCACTTTATAACTTGTTGCTTTTGCTTCTTTCTGTTAATTAGATTAACACAATAGAGTTTTAGTATGGTATTCCATACGATTGTATAGTATTCGATGGAATCCTTTCATATAATCCCCATAAGGTATACCTAGCAAAAATGTTCATGGATACTAACAGGTGATATTGTCCAGAGAAAACCTTGTCATTTTGGAGTTAATATTACAGAAAATATAAACAATAACCAATTATTTTGTGTCTGAATCAAGTGTTTGGCCATAATATGCTTATTAAACAAAGCAAACGCTAACTAATGAGAGTAATAAATATAAATTAGTAAATTTGAATAAAGATTTATTTGACCTAACAAAAAGATAGATGGTAATACTCGGTTGCATCTGTTTTTTTATATTAAATTTTAGATGCGATAATGTTAATAATCATGTAGCAGGGAATGTTTTAAAACGAGCAGGTTATTATGTGGGACTGAAAATAGCATGCAAACAGCTCTACAAAACTAAACGTATACGAATATTTTAAACTACTATTATATAATGAAATCAATCGGAGATAAATGTTACATAATTGGCGAACCAGTGGTAAAAAAGGAAATCAAGATAACATAGATATAATATAGCATTTTAAACTATCACATGCTAATACATGTAGGGGCATCCAAGAGTAAAAAGTACAAGATACAATTACAATCTTCGATTGCAATGCAAAACATGCTGACATATTTTATCGGACAGCACAAAAAGTACAACTAATCAAAAGAAATACAAATATTCAAACATCCCGATACAGAAGGAAATTCCCTTAGGTCATCATGTATTAAATTATATTTCAACTGACAAATCAGGATTCAAACGCCCATAGACATGTGGGAAAAATATTATTAAATATATTGGGTTAGTTTAAACTATAGTACAGTGAAAACCAACATGTTATTTACGTAAATCTTACTCGAAACAAAAATTTTACACCGTAATAAAGTAAAATCGGATATCAATGTCGACCGAAATAATAATTTATCACATGACAAAACAATTTTATAAGCGCAAGCTTGCCAAATATGTAATATAACAAAGCACATTGTGTTGATTGATGTACTAATTAGCATGCTCCTTTTAATAAATCATTTTTATTTGCCATCTAAGATTCCTTTTGCTTACAATGTCAGTAATATTATTCTATGTAATTTTGATTTGCTATCAAAGATTCATTTTTAGTTGCAGTATGAGAAAGTACATATATCAATGACTAAAATATGCAAAAATTACCATTATTCCAAACTCATGCGTTGTCATAGTTTTATCAATAATGATGACCTTGTAAATGCTAAAATTTATTTTCGTTAACAAAATTTCCTATGATAAGCATACTAAAATATACCGCAATGAACGCATTTTCAAAGAAATATTTTCTTTTAAATTTCAAACGGACTGAAAATTAAATCTGTATTAGTTTCTGACTTTTAGTATTACATTTAGTCTCGGCCATAGTTTTCAAACATTTTCCGTCCTTTTCTTATTTCCGCTAAATTCCGTGTCAGTTTCAGATTTAAGAACGACTTTTGATCTATGTCATTGCTTTTACATTTTTCTGAACATGTATAGATAGTTAATTAGTTTCGGATTTTAATTATTTTATTAGACTCGGCTACATTTTCTGACAGTTTCCTAATTTTAGTTATGGCTCTTTTAGTCTTGTTATGAGCTGCCCCCCCCCCCCCCGATTACACCTACTTTAAAACATCTATGCAATGTAGGAAAATTAACCGACACTGACAACATAATATGAGGTATAGGCAATGCTTTATATGTGCATCTCGACTATATGCACATAGCGGGCAGGAAGCATTCAGTCTAAGGGATTTCCATTTCTCTGAACGGGTAAACGGGTGGGATTCTGTTTAAAATTAGATGTTAACCTTCATTACTTTACCCCTTTATTTAACATCCTACCTTACAAGTCTGTTTGTAGGTGTGAGCGTTGGTCAGTAGGTTAGGCGCCTGTCAGTAAGACCGTATTAGTTTGTAGCCGTGTGTGTTAGTAGATGTGGTTACTGCTCAGTAAGATGGTGTGTTAGTGTGTGTGTGTGTGTGTGTGTGTGTGTGTGTGTGTGTGTGATTTAGATTTTTAACGTAGCTTTAACAATTCTTCAGTCATATCGCTACGATGTCTGCAGTGTGACAGGTTATAGTGATGTCTAGCACTGGGGCATCATGCCGCAGACATGTAGCATGAAGTCCCATCCAGTCACATTATCCTGATACCAGGCCGACCAGTCTTAACACTAACCTCTTAATGCTGAGCGCATAGCGAGGCAGCTGTTAGTAGCATTTTTTAAAGTCTTTGATATGACTCGGCCGGGGTTCGAACCCGCGACCTCCAGCATCCGAGGCGGACGCTCTAACCACTAGGCCACCGGAGCGGTTAAGATGGTGAGATGTTCAGTAGGTGTGGTGCTGATCAGCAAGCTTGCAAGTTAGTCAGTAGGTGTATGTGATGGTCAGTGGGTGAATGTGCTGGTCAGAATATATGCGAGTTAGTAATTACAAATGTGTGTTTTTTAGTTGGTGTGGATGTTGGCCAGTAAGAGTCTGTTGGTCAGTCGGTGTGGGTGATGATAAGTAAACCTTATTTTTGTCCTATGTATGAGAAATGATCATTAAGAGTATGTGCAGGCCAGTGTCAGTGTTAACAGTAGATGTGCGTGCTGATCAGTAACCCTATGCATTGCGTAATGAGCGTGGGTGTAGGTTAGTAAATGTGGGTGGTAGTCAGCAAGACAGTGCGTTGGTCGAAGGTGTGGTTGCTGGTCAACAAGTCTGGGTGTTGGTCAGTGGGTGTGAATGGTCTTCAGTAGGTGTATGTGCTCATCAGTAGATGTGGGTACTGCTCAGTAACAATGTATTTGTAAGTAATCATGCGTGTTGGTTAGTAGATTTGAGTGCTTGTCATTAACACTCTTTATTGGTAAATAGGTATGGGTGTTGGTCATTAGCTGCAGTTATTGGCTAGTAGGAGTGGGTGATGGTCAGTAGATGCGGTTTTAATATTGTGTTTCTCTTTGTGCACTTTGTGCCATACAAATGTCAATCCCATGTACTAATGTTAAATTCCCATGGTGTACTCTCACTCTCATTTTCAAAATGGATGCATAATGTTAAAGTCCCATTGTGTCCAGAGTGACATTTGTTAGCCCAGTGTGCCACACGATACTACTTCAGCTACCGTGGTGTGTCCTTGGGCAGGGCGCTTTGCTTTAATTGCTTCAGAACTAAATAACCTACTTGTGTTGTTGTGAAGTAAAACATTAAACCAATCTATATACCCAATATATAAGGTGGAACACAAAGCCCCTTACTTTGTACTTTGCGTGAAAAAAATTCGGACACCTGAAGCAACCTTTTATGCATATTTAATTTGTTGTTGTTGTTGTTGTTGTTGTGGGGCTTAACGCCATTTTTCAGCACACGATAGGTTATACATGGCGGCCAGTATTAATGGTGGAGAAAGAAACCGGGAAATCCACGGAAAGAACCACTGACCCACGAGAAGCTACTGGCAAGCTTTCTCACATATCCACATTCGCCGAATCTTAGACTCGAACCCACGCAGACAGAGGTGAGATGGCAGTGATCCGTAACGGAGAGCGCTTTAGACCACTCGGCCACTCGGGGCTTTGTGTTCCACCTTATATATTGGGTATATAGATTGGTTTAATGTTTTACTTCATGAATAATATTCTTGGACAACAACATTAATTTGGAATTATAGTGAATACAGACAAGAACAGTTTTTGATTTATATTACTGTAATACATTAAAAGACTCTTACGTCGCCACAATCCAGGCTACTGGCACATTAATATATTCAAGACTATAGGCATATCAACACGTTCAATATTTTAACTTATTTGGAATACTACTGGAATTCGGTTGGGACTTTGTACATCTGGAATGGGATGAAACGTTTATGATTATTTTGCATTTAATTCACAAAATACTGTAAGTTTTTGTTTAAACTTCACTTTTTATTCAAGGGAAATAAATTATTTGTTGAATTTTACAAAACTTGTTGGTTTTACTTTTTTTATTACTTAGTTTAAGACAACAGAGTCGTAACAAATCTCAAAATACACCAACTTTAACAAGAACTGAATAGAGTCAGGGAAATTTCAACATATTTCGCACTATAACCAATCTGTATCGCTAAAAGATAATTATCTTTTCTTCAGCAATATTTCGTAAGCGTTTTAAAACTAAGAATTCATAATTTGGAAGAACAATACAGCTGCACAGATTTGATGTGAAACCTTCTCTCTTGAGTCGCTGAATGATACCTAAACGTTTGTGTAAAGTTCGTTCTCAGAACTGCATAACATATAAACTTTATAAATAATGCCACGAAAACACGTTAGCAATTTACGTGAATTTTAAAAATTACTCAGCATTTTCCACGGACTAATGACGCACACATTCAACAAAACCTATACAATTGGAGAATTAATACCTAATGGAGTAAAATATCGGCAATATCAGAGATCAGCTAGCTTAATGTGTCCACGAAATCGTTGTTAATCGATCGTTTCCGGGCGTGTAGGACGAAGATAGATTTTTTTTTTTCCCTAAAGGAAAATACAATCAAGACTACATAGCTCAGTGCTGCGATAATGTATTTAGAAATACGCGTGGGTTATAGACCTTGGAGACGACGCTGATCTTTTCCTCGTGAGACCAATGCCAATGAAATTAGTTCGCAATGAAATTCTTAATGATGTATTAGAGACATCTTTGCCATTTGGTAGGTTGGTGGATGGGGTGAGGGCATGGCCGAGAAAGTTAGGGCGCTGGTGGTGCATGACAGCTAGGCGATACGTGCCTTTACTCAAGGAACTGTTTCGATTCTAGGCGATACGTGCCTTTACTCAGGGAGCGGTTTCGATTCCTGTTGGGAACGAATTATAACTCTCTATGCTTGATTAAACTGTGTCATTCAATACAAATATCTTTGATATCATTTTGTATCTATGCAAACTTTTTGGGATCCACGATCCTACACACTTTGCCAAAGATTCAGCTCCAAAGAAACAGGTCCTCTCAGATCCTTTGATGCAAAAGGAAATATCCGGACAAAAGAGTAATATGTACTCATTAGATACATTTAATTTCATTTAATTCATATGAAAATGTCAGCACAATTTGTCCACCACTTTAGAACAAATCAGCTTTTCATATCTCAATTTTTCCGACACGGAGTTTTGTCATTGTTTTGTAGAGGGCGCTGCGTCTGTTGCGTGTCCGTTCGTTAATCCGTCAACACCCTAGATTAAGGTAAATGCTATTTTCGTAGATTAATCTCACTTTTTCACATTCTCTATTTTATACGTTCTAGCTAAATAAAGGCTGGCTCGACAAAAGTGTCTCTTGTGTAACAAGTCCGAATAAGTGAGCGAGCTGCATTTTCGGTCTCAAATGATCAGATACGTGGTCTGATCAAACAACCAACATGATGCAAAGAATGAGCAACTGTTTTTGCCAAATTTGGTATGCTTGACTAAGCCCATGGTCATTAAAGAAATAAAGCTTCTACGTGCTGTGAAAGACGTATGATGAGATATGTTAACCATGTCAAATGTCACGTTCTATCCTTGATCGATATATTGACCAGGTTTGTGAAATACAGTTAACCGTCTTTGGCCTACTCATACTAATGAAACAAATAAATGAAACATAGCATTAATAGCAGACAAAAACTGTTTTCTATACGCGTATAAATGAACTTATCTAATTTTTTTCTTATCAGTCGCTGACATTTATTTTGATGGAAAAATTGGATCTTGTATTGATTATATACAGATTTTGTGTGAAGAAGAGTTTATTTACCACCTACAAAAATGTAAACTTTTGATGCCTGTTTATATGTTCCATTTAGTATGCATTCTAATATAGCATGCATGGATTTAGTAAAAACACAAATATAGAAAAATCCGAGGAATGTAAATTCTTATAAAAATGGGTAAATCCCAACCCTCAACACAAGAAAGCTGTGCCTGTGCGACGTCACCGGAAGAGAAAGGGAGTTGATTCATTTGGTCTCAGTGAACCTGGATAGAGCCCGGTCTAGCGTGACCCTGTGATAATTTCGGCCTTTTTCTTGATTATAGGTTTAGCCACAACTTTGAAGATTGTTATAATAGCTCAGAATGTAATGAAGTTTAATATAGGATTAGCAAGTCTATTGGTTGGCTTGTAAGCCTTGCACACTCAAATGTCCTTAATTGTTTGTTTAAGGAATCTAATTACTTATGTCCCCTAACCTGTGTGGATAAAAAGAGATTGTGTCAGAGAGGATTTTGTATGCTGTGGGAAAGGGTAGATAGGACAATGTATCTTTTTATGAATTTTTAAAAATATCAGTGCCAGAAAAATAAAATTTCTTTTTTAATCCAAGACAGACAAATAACATTTTTTTGTTGTTATGCATAACAAAATAGTATTTATGATAGACCATTATTGTCAGCATATTTATACCGATACCTATGTTCGATCATCTAATGGCACTCTTACAGTTATTCAAAGGTATTAAAAAGACTCCAGATTTCGGTCACTTATATAATCAGATTTGATTCATCAAATATATGCAACAAAAGTTAAATTTATTTTTATAGACAAAAGACAGAAATTTTGTTGTTAGTAATCTGCCACAAGGATCGTGAAACTCATCTAATGCAGCAAATAGTACCCACTGTTTGTGGGTATGGGTTAGGAGAGGCAAAAGCCAAGGGAGCTCACCATGATAGAAAAACTGGAGCATAGAACGACCACTTTGGACTACATTTCCATGGAGATAGACAGGAAGTTCTACTACGTAGGATCTACAGTGAACGACAACCCGTCACTTGACGAAGGGATCAACACCCGCACAGGAAAAGCGGCCATCACCTAATTCAGAATACCATTAATACTAAGATGACGGCATTATGACAACGTAACTTGGATTTTCCACGGTCGAAAAGACAACAAACATAACAGCTTCCACCTCGCATCCTTGTGCCACATGAATGGACAAGGTCACCGTCCTTGCACAGGCCAAACTACCAAGTATCCTGGCACCACTTAAACAGAGATGGCTGCGCTGGCTCTGACACATGAGCATGATGCAAGATGGACGCACACCAAAGGACATGCTTTACAGCGAAGTTGCAAGTGCCAAGAGACTAGCACGATGCCCCAAACTCCGCTTTAAAGATGTCTGCTTGTATAATATGAAATATTTTGACATCAGCATTGACGAATGGGGGTCACTGGCAATCAGCAGAGACAAGTGGCGCAGCAAGTTCCGAACTGGAGTGCAGCATCATGACAAACAGTGGCTTGACAAACTACACAGCAAACGCCAACGCTTGAAACAGTACTCCAGCCAGGCTATACCTGTCACAAAGTACAGTTGTGTCACTTGCGGATGGGGTGGTGGTGGGCTGGGGTTCGTCTTTACAGGATAGGACCTCTTAGCAACTAGAGGAAATGCAGCAGAAACTTACAAGTTATCACCAAAGACCACTGCATATCCATTGTCTTTTGCAGACGGATGGATGCAAATAAGAAAGACATTTATCGCAACATTTGTCACACTTGTCATCTCCAGAATAATCACTGACTTGCAAGTCAATATAGTGCCTTAAATCCTGATGCTTATAATAAAAATATTTTGTTTTACGTGTTTCTTTTCAAGACTTACAAAAACATTGAACTGATTAGGGTTTTTTCTTTTCAGAAAGAACCAAATCTTTTAGGACAAATTAGCCTGCTTATAATCAAGAAGTGTTTTAGCACTTTATCAGCAAATTGGTTACCACTTTAATTGTTTTAAGGTGTAGTGGTGACCTTTATTACTGTGCAGAGATATAATATAGCATATATCAGCCTGTTAAGTTGTACGCATTAAACCACGAGAAACGTTCCAGTTTTTATAATCCCTTGCTATTATTCTTGTTGTAGACAGAGTCATATACGAACAGGGGTGTTATGAACTAAAACTTAAATGTGTAACGAACGTTTGTGCCTACTTATTTGTAAAGTATATCACTGCATTCGCTCTTAAACGAGTATCGTGTAGGACATGTTTTTTATGTTTAGCTGCTACGGGGACTCGACGAGCTCCGTGGGTTGAGTAACCCGGGGTCAGTGAGTCAGTGGTGACGTTTAGTAGTGACGTTGGTTGGAGGGACGATACTGGTTAACTCAATGGCAAATATTCTGGACCAATCGGCCTGCATGATAAGGAGGTTCCCGAGGGGTCCTTCAGCAAGCCTGGAGGAGTGAACACCCATGGTCAGGAACAGTTGATCAGAAATATTTGTAATCATCGCCAGTATGCCACGAGATAAAGCGGAATGTCATTATATATGTGACAATCTAATGCATCATCATACTTGCTAATGAACTAATACATTGATATGATCTGTTGATAAAATCCAGGCGCTGATCATATCCGTTGTCAAAAGATATCACTTGTCATTATTTGTTGAAAATCCATGCTTTAATCATATCCGTTGAAAAACGTTACTATTTTGTTATATCCATTGTTGAAATGTGTTCGTATGCGCAATGTAGGGTTCTCTGTTGTTTTCGTTTAGTTTATGATATATGAAGCAACGCTGTGAGGTAGTGTGTCCCAGATTCAAATATTATTAATTTCCAATATAAATAAACATCTCATGTGTTTTCGTTAGATTCAGTTCCATCCAGTTTCATACTGCTACATTCATAAATACTTCAAATTTCCATAGTGAACCTTTAGCTTGAGGATGAATTAAACCAAATGGTAGCATGTGATATCTCTCTTTCCTGAAGCATTTGATTCCTTCTCACTTTTCTTAGTAAGAATCCGACATCTTTCAAGGGTATTATAAAGACAAAATATAAACCTCAAAGCCAACAAGATGAACTGGTTTTCATTGTTCCAAAGGCCGTGGGTTCGATGCCCGCCAGACCTGCTTGGGTCGGTTGCCCCGGTGTGTCCTTGTGTCCATCTCGACTGCATGATATTGCCAGTAATATCTTCATAATGCCATTAAAATCAAAGAAGCAAAAAGAAAAAAAAAAATATTGATTGACTTCGATTCATCATCATATCGTTTAATGTCAAGGAAAAGACTGATCTTTCTGTCTCTTTTTTTCTGTCATATTTTTTTTTTTTCAGACGAAAAGCTAAAAACAGTACAAAATTGTTTAAAGAAATAAAATAAAGCAACACGAAACAACAAATATTAAAGTAACTGTATTATGATCGGGATCAAATTCTTCTTTAAAAAAGAAGAAGTTATTTGGAAATATAGATTGCGAGAAATCTGAAATAAGATGTAATAGAGACTTTAATTTTTGTCTGAAAGTCTGTTGAAAATTGTTTCCACAAACACAAACGTTTTTGTCTAACAAGTATGTAAAATATGATGAATCTTGCCCCTAAATGTTTGCCTTACAAAATTAGATTGTTTCATTTCTAGAATCAATTTTTCAATCTGATTTGTTCAGGCCCCGCCCTAGGATGTGCGCGGTCCAAGGCAGCATGCGGGGCCCAAGGCAGCAAGCGATGAGAGCGAGGCCCCAAGCATAAAAACTGCATTGCTGAGAAGCGCGGGACCCAAGGCGGTTGCCTCGTTCGCCTTGCCCTAAGGCCGGGCCTGGATTAGTTTCATCACCATTAATATATTTAGCATTGAAATGACATGTGTTAAGAAAGGAATAAAACATAACTTTTCAGGAAGAAATACAACTGTTTACCTTTGCCTCACACTCCAAATTATGAACGTATAGCATGTGTGCAGAGGAATCTTAGGCCTGCAGTAACTAGATAATTTAAAATAAACAAAGTTGATCAGATTTTTATTAGTTCATTTGAGGAACTTATCAGGAGTTGAATCTTTGGCAAAGTTCGTAGGACTGCTGAAGATCCTCTCTATTTCGTATATACGTGTCAAATTGTTATTGTCATGTCAGTTATATCACTTGCATTTCTAAAACAATATGATCGACGGTGGGAGTCCTTTTACGTCTTCATTAAAGATACATCCCCGAAGAAATATATGCCCTATTGCTTTCATTGTTTTATATCTGATTATTTGTATATAAATTTGTATGGAGAGATAAGGAAAGGTTGTGCATTATACTTACTATTTTTATATCATACTTGAACTTATGACTCCACAGCACATAAACGAAATTTCGTTTTGGAAGGCGGGGATAGAGCCATCGTGCGTATCGTATTCACATTCAGCAAGAAAACATAGACTGATTGATTTTTCTTAAGCAATAATCTGGCGAGGAGAGACAGGTTTTAATTAAAAAAATCATTATTTTAATGATTATTCTTTAGTAATTGATTAGTTCAGGGCATCAACTACATAAAATTACAGCCATATGTATCTGAGAAAACAACCACAAGATTCAAAACAAACGAGAAATATATGGAACCTTGATCACCAGAATATATTAATGATTGATCCGTTCCGAAAAGTCGAATCACGCCCTGGCTGCTTATTTACTACCTTGGCTTGTTATTAGTTTTTTCGTTGGATATATTTGCCAGCTAATCCACAATATTAGCAGAATAGCCTCTGTGACTCAATAGTTTGCGTGCTAGACCATAATACCATTATGTGGGTTCGAATTCTACCATCAAACTAGTCTGATTTAGCTACCGTAGCGTGTTCTGGGGCAAGGCAATTCATTCCAAATTCATTGGCACTGAATAACCTATCCGTGATGCTGTGCTTTAAACACCAAACCTGTCGTAGCAAATGTCTACTGAATAACTGAAGTCATATGATTACTTCCTTGAATACCTAAATTAAATACGGCATTTATGCTGCTTTTAAAAACAATACGTTTGATAGCTCATACTTTATCACAAAGCTTGAATTGTAATTTTATGAAATTCAGAAACAATGTCTCAAAAGAAAAAAATACGCACATTATTCATATAAAAAGTTTTGATGACGGTATTGGAATATACTTGTAGGGTTAAAATCCTTTGGCATTCTAAGAATATTTAAATTTGGTGGGTGGTCAGGAGACTGACTCGTTTTGTTAATTTTGGACGGGAGTCTACTGATTCCAAGCTAAATCTACAATACAAATAATAAAAATGACACCATGAAAACATGCCCGTAATTGGTTTTTGTCCATCAAAACCAGGTGTTAGTTCGTTTTTGTTTCTTCTTTACTTTCAGAATATTTATGGTTTTTGTTTGATAAATAAACAATATTTGCACTGAATGGAATTACCTGATTCTGAGTTTGAAGTCTAGTAATAGACGTCAATGATTTTGTCCAATATGTCAGTGAACTCAATTTAGCATCACCTTGTCCGCTACGTGTCGTAACTAATCACTCAAACTGCACCGAAATATTTGAAGTATGTGTTCACTGTAAAGTAAAATAGTGATTAGAATTTAATAAATTTACATATTTTTAAAAAGATCATGTTATGCATATAAGCATGGACGAGGCTTGAAGCAGATTTCAGAATTTCAGATAGACTGACTTTGAACGTTATTGGTTTGTTCGCTGCTGTCCCCACATGAAAGCACTTGGGTCAATAGTTAAATCTTATACCAAGGGTCTCGGGGTCGATACCCGATCAGGTCAGCCTGGGTCAGCTGCCTCGGTTTATACTTTAAAAAGGTAATTAATTACTATTTTCTCTACATGATATAGTCCACAAGTGCTGTTAAAAGCCAAGTTACCAACTAACCAACCATCAAATCCAATTTTATATTACTGGTCATTTTTTTTAATCATGAATAAATGAATGACAGCACTTTTATTATGATGGATAAAGTTGGTCATGATCGATTTATACATGATGACGTAGATGGAACAATGAACTTTGCTTGGTACTAGCAATATGTGGCTTTGGGGCAATAAGCTATAATTACAAATTTTGATGTCTGAAACTTGTGAATAGACATATCTCCAAGTTTAACTTTTGCGTGGGGTGTTGGATTGGAGTGGGGGAGGACAGGATTTATATTACTACTCATAGGGATTTGTTCGAAAATCAAATATGAAGACACTTCCGGTATTCAGAATTTCATAGTTCTTAATTGATAGGGCTCAGGTAACATCTAGAGCAGGAGTCTCAAACTCAAACCACCCTAAGGCCGCGTGAGGGCATTTTTCGATGGCCCAAGGGCTGCACCACCTTTGTAATCTCTCATGACACCATGTGTGACGCCAATCATTTTGCGGGCCACAGGATATGGCTTGACGGGCCGCGTGTTTGAGACCCTTGATCTAGAGTTTGTGATTGGTTGCAATCATCTTTTCTCTATGAAATGTTCACCAATAACGATTTAAAAACGTTTGCTTACAGTTCAGGCACAAGTGTAACCTAATCTAGGCCAGCTCATTTTAATGGGAGAGAAAAAGTGGCTGCTGATTAATGATAGAGACAGACTGAGTGATGTGTAAACAAACTATTATTATTGTGGGACCGCCTATCTTATCTTACTCTGGAACAAGTCGCAAGTGAATTACGTTTAATTGGAACCGGTAAAGTTAGAATATAACAGGATAATTTCCGAATCGCAATATGTATTGCATTGCAAGGAATGGCACCAGTTCTTAAAAGAAACGACCGCACATTCATCGAACAGTTGAAGGTTTACTTTTCCTGACAGTTAAAATATTTTCGCAATCATATATACTCTGAGTGACTTTATCTAAAAACACGTCATATATATGTTTTTGATATTCGCACTGGACATGACATTGCACACAAAATGTCAGAAATAGCTAAAGTAAGTATACAAACTAGATGAATGGCCTAATAATAATTTTGAGCGATCTGAATAATCACATGATAAAAAAGACCAAACTGTTTTCGTGAGATAGAAAACATTCAATATTCTCAATTCTTTTCTTGCAATCTTATATCATTACAGGTTACAATAAAATAATTTCTCAGAATTGATCTTGTAAATAAATGTTATCTTGTTATGTAAATAAAGATGCAGTCCTAAAACACAGATGGCAGTCTTCAACGATTTTTTTCAAGTAGCATTATCACAAGGGCCACTCGAGAGATAAACAGAGTAAATCACTTTTTCTGCTGAACAGGCGAATGAAGATAATGGCTTGTGATTTGCTGAATTCTGGTGATGATGTAATAAAGTTATACCTATCAATTGCATGAAAACATCTGATTATCGTTTAAGGCATGTTCCTCTCCGATTTGAAAAAAAAAGAAGAGAAGTGATACTAAAATCATGAGAAAATAAAAGCTTTCCCACTCAGAATGTTACTCATACAACATTATCGCTGAAACTTAAAATGATCTCTCGTTTGTGGCATTGCTAGTAAATTGTTATTTTGGGTGCATTCAAGTTATATTGAATAAAAATATTTATTGAGAGTCTTCTTTCAAATTACGATTGCTGTCAAAGATGGCCTTTAGAGTATTATGTGGATCAAATAGGAGAGGCAGAGACAGACACAAAGAAGGAAAGACCATATTAAAACAAGATGCTCTAAAACTAATGAAATTATTTAAGTATTCTAATAAGGAGTATGGGGTGATCATGTTTCATCGTAGCTCCAGTCTAAAGTCAGTTGTCGTCCAACCCCTGGCGCCTCGTATACGCGTCAGGAGGTAGTAGCCTACTTCCGAGCTCTGTAGCGTCAAGGTCATGTATGATGCACTAAAGTGGGTGGTATTATAGAAAGATAGACAGATGTAGCTTTATAATGATACCAAATAATCTGGACGTTCTAGCTGCACTACAAAATACAGAGGAAAAAACGTAATTTTTTGGACCCAATTTTTTTTTGCACCAAAATTTCGCCCGTGGTCGGAATCCGATTTTGTGTCCGGATTTTAGACTTTTTGGCCTCAGATCTAAGGCAGACCGGTCTGAACTGCACACAGACAGGTGAACCTTTGCAAAAAGTAGGATAAGATGGGCATTTGGAATAAAGAGTGGTGTCGATACGAAAATGAGGGGTCCGTTAAGCAAAAAAAAGAAAAGAAAAGAACTCCAACTTTTACCCTTTGCTCACGCGCTAGCATTAGGTTAACTAGAAATCTCTTGGAAGTCGATGTATTAGGATGAATTCAGAAATAGCCACCAAAATGTGATTCCTACTCAGATTTCAGGCGAAAACGACAAAACCTCCAGGGGCTAATACGTTAAAGGATTGTTTTCAATATTGCAGATACATTCCAAACGTACCTGCAACTCTGAGAACAAAAATAAAAAAGAACCTGTTTATAACACCACTATAAAGCGTAATACATTGAGGTTACCTGATCAGATTGTTACCCTTTAACCATTGAAAATCTTCGGTACAATTATTAAACAATGCAACTGCAATTATTAAAGGACGTGTCATACAAACACATGTCATGTGATACTCATACACAGGTAGCATTTGCAGAAATATCTTATGATAAATACATAGCTAAATAATATCTCCCTCTCGGAGTTTTTTTCTTTTTCTTTTTTGGGGGACATTCACATAAATTATATTTTCGTTTTTTACATCGTGATATGGTATCATTGGAATTGACGGAAATTAATCAAATTCAAAAGTTGTTGCCACGCATTTGCCTCCTTGGGTATGGGCTACCAACTGAGTTGTTGTAAGAACTTAGAGAAGAGCCATGCCCCATCTGCTTTACATGTTGCTAAAACATGTGTAAACCATGATTAAATAAGCTTAACACAGTATTTTCGTGTATCGTGTGTAATACGCTTATATGGAAGACATATTATTCCTGTGGTTATTGTTTCTGTAATTATTGATTATTCTTCCAGCGATCTGATCATCTTGTATGTTTGCATTCTTGTATATTGTTCCATATCTTTATAATGTGTCTTGGTTTATAATCCATAAATGGTCACCTATGCTACAAGTTCTCTATGCCATACAAGCGATGCCTTCACTATTTAATGCATGGGTCTTTTGGCGTACAGAGGGCTCCAATCGTCTTTTAAGTTATTCCACTTGCTACCCTACTGCTGTGTAACTTACAAGAGACTGTCAATTGTACACATTGAAAATATAACATTCTTGTTAAGGTGCTATTTTTGGATTTCTGCTTCCCTTTGTGCATGTTTTCATATCAACAACAAACTCAAGTTAGTATCTGAAAAGACAACAGTAAATTTTATGTATGACAGATTTGGGAGATTTAGAGATTTTTGTCTATAGACTAATGGTCGATGCTCATGGTTGTAAAATGGAACCCTGTGTAACAAATCCATCGCATAGTTTCAATATTAAAATACAGAAAACAGATTTTGTTAAGTGATTTATTTATGTTTAATAAATCATCATATTTCGGCACGTGCTCATTTTATAATAAATGTATTAAACTGATTGAATAATTCAATTTTTGCAAGCAAAAGATCATCAAACATAAAATTTATTATATTCCATATATAAATTTCATCTGCAATGAGGATTCATTTTATATTCTCAAAAGTGAAAAATTTAATTGAGAGGTAACGTATAATCACCGTAGGTGCTCATGTGAATGGTATTCACTCTGTAATCTATCGCTGAATAGCGTGAAATTACTATGGGATTTCTTGTCTTGATTTCTTTATTTGAAAGCTTTCCTCATCAGAAAACATTCATAATGGGGACCAAAAATATCAATAGTACAAATATTCAATATGGAGGAGTCTGTGTGGGAAGATTCAAATCAGGGTACACACACTGCCACAAGGTGAAGTTATAGTAGTTTCTTTCCTCCTAAAAAGGGGTATTCCGCAATTAGAATTAGAGTGGCAAAGCAAGTACTGTATCATTAAAAAAATGCAAAAGGAACGAAGCTTCTCTAAAGTAAATGGAAGCAACTGGAAAATAATACGGTAAAAATGTACTCGGTCATCTTGCTCGTAGGTGGAAAAAAGTTGCTACTGAGATAAATGTAATTAAATGGACGTCATGCGATTAAATTTTGCCAATATAATCTATCAAGTATTAAAGAAAGACGGGAATTACAAACACAATTTGGAAAGCGATGTGCATGGCGAGCTTCGCAAATTATTATCTCAGTAGTACTAATAATTAAGTTCCCATTAGTTAATGGTATCCTGCTAGTATTTATAATCTGGTCTGAATTTCATTATTCCAATTATTTACGTTCCATTTTAGTCGACAGTGATTTTATAAATTAGACAAGCCGGAACGATTGCTTGACTCAGTTAACTGAAGCTCCTTAATATTACGCCTAAACAGCATTTTTACATCAGCACTCATCCATTTCTCGGAAGGAGATGGCGGCTAATTGAGACTTAATTTGCCTATTAGAATTATGACGTTTGATTTTGTGGGCATTGTGATCGTTTCAAAAAGGAACTGAAATTCCGTTCACTTCCAAGTGAAAATTCCATTCTTCAATGGTCCAAAGTTAGAAAATTCGACAGGAAGAGAAAGTTAGCATTAACAGGATGTAACGTAAACCATTATACATATAGCTGACACTTCGAGGATGCAATTACACAGGAAATGAGTTTTATACATGTCAGATAAAGATGGAAATTCAGTATGATGCGTGGTAGTGATACTGCGTAAATTGACTCCTTGCAAGACCTATGAAAACTACATCGACAATTCGTTGCAGATTGCTTTTCTATCCACCCCAGTCAGTCTGGTTCTCGGCAAGCATATGATAGACCAGTGAAAGCAATGTAACTATTTTTCTAATGCTAAACGCCACAAAACCCGTTTTGCTTTTTTTAAAACAGTAAATTAAACAAAACTGCTTCTTTTGATGGCGAATCGCATATGGAACTTATTTTTCGTGTCTTCTTTTGTATCGGTGCAATCTCAAAAACGAATCTATCAACTTGGGGAGTAGATGCAAAAGGATGGTTTAGATATTTTACCCACCCCAAATCAATATTTCGCCCCTGTCCTTTCCCCACCGCCTTCCTTGGGGTGGGGCTGGTACCAATGCCATTAGGGTAACTTTATAGTGCTGTCTTGTTCCAGCCACACAGCAAAGTTGTCAACCAATGAATTCTTTTTGTAAATTGAAAATAGCATACTTAAGTATATAAGTATGAATCGTGGATATAACATTCTCCTGGTTGCTGATTTGGTCCAAGGAGCAGTGCGGCAGGAACTGCATCTAAAGTTTGTAAACTTCATCTTCAAAGGCTACGCAGAGGAGGTGGATTGAGGATGAGGGACCAAAGAAACAATTGCTCTTTGCTGGTGCAGCAGAACTGCGGCGCTGAAGAAGACAAGAGTATTTTGGCAGGAGTACAAGCATCTTGATGCGATAAAATTAAATGTTTTAATTATAGACACATATGTACACCAATACTGACTAGCACTCCTATATAAACCTCCAGTAACAACACCGACATTTTTTCCTTATACACACATATATGTGCTCATACTGACTGGTGTATAATAATTTTCATTTAGAAAAAATGTCGAAGGGTAGTATAGGAGACTACCAAGCTATTTCAAATAGGGGAGATCAGCCCAGAGACCTATTCAGACGGGCTTGCCGCGCTGTATTTGCACTCTGCTTGACATCGGTGTGTCGCAGTTCGTCAGCCGCCGCCCCAAGATGTGCAGCATTATCAAGGCTGACAGAGTGGAGAATCGCAAGGCAAAAGGCATTTCAATGACGGTAGAAAAAGCCGACCTCTGGCATCGCCTCTACCAGGAGTGCCTTCAAGAGAGAAAAGAGTTTCTACACTCCTTGACTGCCAAACGCAGCAGCTACCACAAGAGGGAGTCTATCGCATAAACAAGACAAACTTGAGCCCGCTGGGCACTAAAAATGGATCGCCCCAGACGGCATCACAACGTGGGCATATAGTCACTACCTCAACGAGCTCTTTGGCTTCGTCCAGCGATGTGATGGATAAGGACACTGGATGATGGTAGTTGATTATTGACAATCTGTAGTTTCTAGCGGACGAAGCGTCTGCGCGGACAGCCAAGGCCAGCAAGATAATATATCGATTACTGGCCTTGGATGTTACAACTATCAGCCAGAAAGAACACCTTGAGTGACAACAAAAAGTCTTTGTGGATGCGTTGCCCTCATTCAAGCTCTCCAAGTACTAATAGGTACCAAACCCAATTGTTTGAGTCCATGAGTTTATATTGCCCTGTAGCTTCAGGCGCATCCAATAAAATTGGCGTGACAGTGTCGTCTGTTTCACTGTGGCACCGAACGTTCTCTTGCCTGTAAGCAATAAACAAAAAACTTTCAAAACTTAGCCAATTTTGCTATCATCAACAACAATGACACAATCATCACAACAAATGATAGATTTTACTTTATCTACGATATCGTACGCGCCCATAATAAAAGCAGCGTCGCCCCTATTGACGTTTCACACAAAAGTATGTTTTCAGCTTCGCCTTTATGCTCCCGCCTGAAAAACTATCTAGTGTGAGAACCTTAACGTCAGCGCACAGCTAACGGGACACTCAGCCACTCTGGCCATCTTTGGCCTGCTCTTGAAAAGCAATTAGAACACACATAACTTAAACATGCTTAAGAGCAAGAGATGGGGGGGGGGGGGCAGCCAGACACGATAGAGTGGAAACTGGAGTCATTTGCGCATGATGATCCAGCTAAGGAAAGATGTATCAGGAAAGCTCGGACAATTTGCGTATGACACTAGTAACAATTAGTGTGTGACACTAGCGACAATTAGTGTATGATACTAGTGACAATTAGTGTATGACAATTGGTGTATGACACTAATATAGAATCTGAACCACCGGTGGATGATTACATACGCATACATGAGGCTGCTTACATTTATCATATTGGAGTGGAATGAGGATGCAAAACAGATAGACATTGTGTACTGGAGCTACCTATAACAACCCCATAAACCATCCCGCGAAAAACTGGGCGTAATAATATGGGACTCTTTGAGGTTGGACGGGAATTTACATCAGATCGTAAAGTTACATGGTGTGAGCGGGGGTGGGGGTGCTGGGGTAAACGCCTTATTTGGGGTGGGTAAAAATCTAAGCTCAGTCTATAATATCTATTTGGTGACGTAACCGTACGTAGTCCATTCAATACATTTCCTCTCATTCGCTAATTCATTCACGTTTTACTTTTTGCATATGTTTTCTATCGAACCTTTCCTGTCATTCATTCATTCATTCATTCATTCATTCTTTCAATTTATCTGTTTGTTCTAATGCCAGATTGTCTATAACTATTATTCATAAAAGAAACAAAATAAAATTTAAACAAAAACAAAAAAGAAAACAAAACAATTTTCCACTTGAATACTTGAACACCTTTTTGTCTAATTTTTTGTATCCCCTGCCCAACTTTCAATTGCTAACAACTGTCGTTGAATTCAGTATGATTAGTAATTGAAAATATAACTATTTGATGTCCCAAAAGGAGTTTGTAACGGTCTCAAAAGTGAACTACCTGAGCTCAATAATAAGCTCATCATAACAGGTAAAATCGACTAAAATGTCCAAAAGCTATTTACTTTATATCATTATCATAACAAAAGTCAGCCATGAAACTGACAATTTGCTATTATTCCATTAAACTGAAAATTTGCTATTATTCCATAAAACTGACAATTTGCTATTATTTCAATTCGCGAATAATTGATAAATTAGCGTAAAATGTGCATGTACAGTCCATGTGAAGATAATACTTTTCCTTGCCGCAAATTTGCATTTTCACAAATCTTCTCGACTCCTGAAATTTGCCTTTGCGTAAATCTCTGATTGTATAGATAAAAATGTTTAGAAGGAAATAGGTGACCTTGCAATGATATACCACAGTCTGTTTTTCTGATATTCAGTATTATAAAAATTTTTACGCCACTGTAATTGACCTTTATGTTACGTCACAAGCATGTCATACTGTCTTTTACCTATGTTACGTTACACGCATGTCATACTGTCATTTACCTATGTTACGTTACACGCACATCATACTGTCATTTATCTATGTTACGTTACACGCGTGCCATACTGTCATTTATCTATGTTACGTTACACGCATGTTATACTGTCATTTACCTATTTTAAGTGCAGCATTATACATGACTCATCTTTAAAGTGCGAACTTACTACTGATAAGAAATTTAAAATTTAAAATATTATTAACTAAATAACCTTACAAACTATAAATATGAACGATACTATTTTATTTTAAGTAATTATCTTAATGCTGATAAAAAGTCATTACAGTCATCTTTATTAAGACTGGCGAAGAACCAAATGAAGAATGGACTTCAAGCACAATTTATGTAAACTGTATTGAAAATCCCATTACACCAAAAGGACTGCTTTTAAAACTAAAACGACTCATCGGGAACGACGATGCGGCTGAATAATGTCAGCAATTAATTGATTCTGTATTAGATACAATTTCTCTTGAAATATGCGAACATGTGAAGGAAGAACTTGACAGAAGAGTTAAAGAGACAGACAAAGAATTAGAGCAATGCATTGATGAACTGAAAACGTTGCTGAAAGGTAATATTTTTCCATTTTGATCACGAACTATTTACTAAAACTGAATCAAAGAAACATGAGCTTCTGTATAAGCACATAAAAATCTTGGGAAGCTATAAAACAGCAAAATTTAGTTCTTCATTACAGGAGAAAAGAACATCATCAAAACTTTGTTCACAATATATGATAGTACTGCTTATTTTTGTACATGTTTCATACTGAATGTATTTTTACACAAAGCTAGTTCTTGAAACTTTTTCAGGGTTGACTTGTATTTTGTTGGCAGTGAACCAGTCAATCAGAACGTTGGATTCTGCTTTAAGTGTGTTAATCAGCGTGTCACAATCCAGTCTTAAAACATACGTAACAGAATACTCATGCAATCAGTTCCTTTACGAAAATGAAGCTAACTGGGTCTCAGTTGATTTTCCAAACAGACTGGATATGCAGGGTAAAATGCTGACAGGTCTATAATGACTTTTATCAAGAGTTCAGAACTACCTGAATTTCCTTCAGACGATCAGGGACATATTAGATGGTATAAGTCTGTTAAATACATCTGGACCTCAAGGACTGGTGCCCCAGCTTTTATCAGTTTAACAGGTTATGATCCCCTCCTGTAGGTTTTTTTTAATTCAAACGCATTATCATTATGTATTCTTCTTCATGGTTAACTTGCTTAAATAAAAAAAAAACAACAATTATATCCATGTTACTATTGTCCTTAATAGCCTTGATACTCTGATGGGTTAAAGGGTTTAGATATGAACTAAACGGACAAAATAACTACCTGGGCACATACAAAACACCAAAATAAGTAAGCTGGGAGTACTTCGAAATCGTTAAAAAAAACCCCGTCTATTTGATGATAACCCTTGCTATCTCATAAACTATTTCCTTTTCAGCTTGTGACCCCATTTAGCAGAAAAGGTCTTAATTCAGTGCACATATAAGTATAATTCAAATAAAAGATGTCATATAGCGATGTCATACCTTGACTGGATGATAAGGAAGGTTCTGTAGATAAGTATGAGTTATGCAGGATGTTTCTTTTAAATAGACTTTACAATTTCTAAACGTTTGCTACAGTTATTCGCCTCGAATAATGGTATATCAGCTGCATATTTATACCGTTCTACGGTAAAAATGTTTTAGACATTTTTAATTATCTGCCGGTAAAATGTGGCAACATATAAAAAAAAGCTGGTGTTCATTTGCTCCTTAAGATTCTAAATAATCTTAGGTGTATATTTATATATTATAAAGCATCTAGGTGTATATTTATACATTATAAAGCATCTAGGTGTAGATTTATACATTATAAAGCATCTAGGTGTATATTTATACATTATAAAGCATCTAGGTGTATATTTATATATTATAAAGCATCTAGGTGTATATTTATACATTATAAAGCATCTAGGTGTATATTTATACATTATAAAGCATCTAGGTGTATATTTATACATTATAAAGCATTTAGGTGTATATTTATACATTATAAAGCATCGCTATTTAAGAAAATAATCAAAATGAAACTAAGTTGTTTTAAACTGTTTTGACACCAATTCAGAGAAATGTACACGTGATTTGCAATGTTCTAAGTATAAACTAATACAAATATATAGTTTGTTGAGCCTCAGAATCCATGGGTAGCGGGTTCGACACTCACCCATAACAGCCCAGGTCGCCGCCTCTGTGTGTCCCTGGAAAACATTGTCTTAAAAGTACTGTTAAAAACCAATCAACCAGCTCTATCTATCTCTCCCTTCTAACAGAACAAAGGGACTACAGATCACCCACACCAAGCTAGCGCCGTCATTTTAAAAACTATGGAAACATGAATAATCAAGATGAACATTAAAAGATGTTTGATCCGGATGGATTCGTATGTTTTTCTGGTAATAAAGTGAGAAAGAGTTCCAAAATAGGTAGATTGCTGTCGTAGTTTAGTAAAATTACTATCTTTCCTGTTCAGTACAATGATCATAAGTAGCCTAAGTGGTTAGAGCGTCCGCCTCAGATACGGGAGGTCGCGGGTTCGAACACCAGCCGAGTCATACCAAAGACTTATAAAAATGCTACTTGCAGCTGCTTCGCTTGGCGCACAGCATTAAGAGTTTATTGTTAGGACTGGTCGGCCTGGTGTCAGAAATAATGTGACTGGGTGGGAACATCATGGTACATATCTGCGGCATGATGCCCCAGTGCTAAACATCACTATAAGCTGCCACACTGCAGACATCATAGCAATATGACTGAAAATTTTTTAAAGCTACGTTAAGAATCCAAATCACAGACAGACAGACAGACACACACACACAGACAGACAGACAGACAGA
>JAECUM010057132.1:0-40852 GCA_016617855.1 Megalonaias nervosa
TATATATATATATATATATATATATATATTCAAAAAATAAACATTTTAGTTACGATTTTGTCAGGATTTGTCTGCCTTTGTTATGCTTTGTCAAACATCGACACATTTGTTGAGTTTGCCAACATATGCTTAATAACTCAATAAGACGTACTTAAAGATACGGCATTTTATTTCCATAGTTTATCCAAGTAACCCATAAAAATACAAAACATTTCAAATACGATTTTATCTGACTTTGTTGTTATCCAAATTAATTGATCTCCCAATTCGCTCTCTATTAATGGGGTACGCGTATAACCCTAGTCTTTCGGTTTGGTTGATTTATTCATCAATCTGATATTACAACATACATACACCTTCCTAATATGACCTTTTGTAACCTTGTTATATTGTGTCGAAAATAGACAAAAGTAGATAAAAATTGATAACTCGTTATAACATATATTGGAAAATTGCATTTTCTGTCCATAATCAGTCAAAAGAACAATTTATAAAATAATAACAAACATTTCAAGTACGATTGTGTCAAGACTTTATCAATACTTTATCATTGTTCAAATCTGAGCTATGTCACCCAGTTTTCGGTAATTATTTTGGCATAATTGTGTTGAAAACTAGTCTTTCGGTTTGGTGAATTTATTCATCAATATAATTAACAATATAAATACACTTTTTTTACTTTGCATGGCTTTGTCAGGCTTTGTGTGGCTTTGTCAGGCTTAGCAGTATTTAGTACGACCGTTGATATACTTAGACCACAACTTGGAATAACGCCACAGTTTGGAATCTCATACTGTGGCCCCTATTTCTTGAGAAATCGCAAGAACATGCGAAGCGATATAAATAGACCCCAGTCTCCTGGTTTGTACGTTGAAGAATATATTACAATTATAATTTAATGTAATTTAAAAAAATAACATCGCAAAGATACACGTATGAATTGTGACGATAATGGATTCAATTTCAATATGAATGTCACAAACTTACTTAAATTTATTCACTTGTTTGATTTGTGCATACAATAAGTTTAGATGTATATAACAGTCACTCAATGTAATGCACACATTAACCTTTTACTATGACTAGGAACGACTTTCGTTTTGTAGCCGCTTACAACCTTGGAGAGTTAAGCCCAGGTTGAGACTGCTAACGGGAGATTGTGCTAGCCAGGGAATCCTGCCAGAAGGTCGGACAAACCCGGGACATCCTAAGAACGTCGGGATATGGGAGCCCCAGTCACAAGAAGTACCCTAGAATTCACTATACAGTGGAGAAGGCATTGGAGGGCGCACCTACACATTGAAGGAGCCATTGGGGACCTACCTATACAGTGAAGAAGCCATTGGAGGGCATATATACTCAGTGAATAATAACTCAGTGAAAGAAGTTTTTGTTGTTGTTGTTGTTGTAGTTGTTGTAGGGTTTAAAGCCATTATTCAGCACAAGATAGGCTATACATGGCGGCCAGTACAAATGGTGGAGGAAGAACCCAGAAAAACCCCGGAAAGAACCACCGACCCACGAGAAGCTACTGGCAAGCTTTCTCACATAACCACATGAGCCGAACCCGAGACTCGAACCCACGCAGAAAGAGGTGAGCGCTTTAGACCACTCGGCTACTGCCCCCCCCCCCCGCAAGAAGTATCAGTGAACATAAAATGCTCTTGAGAACTTTAAGAACAGTCAATATTTAAGAACGGTTTAACTGCAGTTATATTTTCTTTTTACCATTGTGCAATATTTTTTTAAAATCATCATAACCATCTAAATAAATCATTTTAATTTTAATGTGCGTGTTCTCTATGTTCTCCATAAGTAGCATTCCAACCATCTATTCGTCCATTCTGTGACCAAGAAAATGACATGAATTTTGATATTTGTACCTAGAGTCTCTATCAATGCATTGTTAAGACAATAATTATCAAAACTTCAAAATAACTTTCTATTAGTAAAATCTGGAAATAAATTTGTTTCAAATTCATTCTGATTTAGACAAATAAATAAAACGATATTTTTTCATATTTTGGAGACGTAAGTAGTTATGTGGGTAAGATAGGATAGAGACGCACTCAGGGATCTATGGAAATTATCAATAAATATGACCATATGGGAATCTATCGGAATTTAACATTAAACTGTATGCTCTATAGGTTATATTGAAAATATAATGGTAAGAACGTATATAAGCAAGATGACCTACTGGGTCATATATGAACTTAACATCCTGAAACTCCACAGATCAACCCCTGTCTTAATTGACCAAGACTCACCAACACATACAAACCACAAAAATACAAACGGACGTGTACAACGGATGGGTATAAAGTGGGACTAAGAGTCATGAAGAGTATTTCGTATTGACTATTTTCACACATACTCCCTACCCAGCACTCACCCTTTACAAGTCAAACAAAGGTGGGAAGGTACGGATAGTAAATGCTCACACACACACTTATGAACAATACAGAATATCATGTCACATCCATAGTATCGCACATAAGCAATATGATGACTGTATTTGCTGAGCCTCTACGATATACCCCAAAACGGCCTTATTTAATTTAATAAAGAAACAAAACAAGACATCTAAACGGTGAAAAAATCTCAATCATAACCCAATGGTTACTGACTATTTTTTTCTGTAAAACAGAACACCTTAACACGTATTGGGTGGAGCATCCCAACAAATTGGCCTGGGTTTATGGTATAACGTATATTTAATTTGTATTGTATGATTGACCTTTGTCCATAATTGAGGGTAAGATTTTGGGTTTACCTAACTAAGTCTTTTTTAAACAGCTTAATCCATGGCTAATTTTATCTTACATATTTACTTAGATCTGAGTTTAGGATACTGGTTTTCCGCTTGGAAATCCCTGGTTTACATAATATTTGGCATGTTCTTTATGAAAATTTAAGCAAAAGAAATGAACGTTTGACACACATCCTGGTCCTCTTATGATGTACTAGGCTTTTATATTAACTTTGTTTATATTAGATGTACTCATTCCAACTTTAACATCTGACTAGTGGAATCAATCGTTAGGTTATCTTCAATTGTAATTTGAGATGAATTTATTTATATCAATTATTCACTGAAATTACAAAGTGCTTTTGGTCTAAGTCACTATTTTGGGTTTATTGCGAATTCATTTAAAGACATTTTAGATTATTGTGATACATCAGGACTGTTAGCACAACACTATTCCAGGCTATTGATATGTCATCACACTCAATACTGGTATTCGTTCAGAACACCACTGGAATTCATTCGGAATGCTCTATGCTTCTGGACTTGTGATATAACTTTTAAGACTATTCTGGGATTTAATACACAATACTGTATGTTCTGTTTAAAATTTCACTTTGTCTTCCAGGCAAATAAATTATATGTTGAATTTCACTAAACTTGTTGGTTTTCGCTCTTTTCTGTTACTTATATTTGTGACCGACCCATATATGTGGGATAGCTGTCAGGTGGAGAAAGCACGTCACATGTTTCACGAAGAATGAAGAGAGTGACCAAGGTTGTTTTTTGTGCATTTCTTGTTGGACAGATCATAGTGTTTCACGCGAGCTGGCGAAGAACGTTCAAATGATAGCGTCTGGGATTATGCGGGGGTAATCCTTGTCGTACATTCAGTGATGCTTACGTCGATCATCGGAGACGGAAAGGCATTCAATGCGCGAACAGAGTTTCGCAGAATCAAAGAAATCACAGGCACTTACGACGTCACAAAGTCGATAGCAGATTAACAGGATGAGATCACAAAGACCAGAGCCAAGCTAGAATGCATCCTCGAGGGAGATCTATGTAGTATCCCGTCTGACATGCAGCGTTTAGTTGGCATCTATGTGAATACAACAATATTCACGGGAGCCGGAACAAATGTTAGCATCAGTCAGACCAGGACACCAGGGCAGCTGTCCGAGCAAAGCACCGCGCAACAACCTTAGAAGACGAATCCGTTCCGCTTATGCGTACGTCTGCTTGAACAACAGCGAAAACCGACACCATGCACAAAATTGAGGCATCGCAAAAAGCTGAAAACAACGAAGCGGGCCCGGTAAGAAATGATGACAAGGGGCCACAAGAAACTAATTTCTATATCACTGAAGAAATTCTGTGAAATATTCATAGAAAAATACAGCTTTGTTTTCAAAATCAAATATATTTCATAATATGCTTTAATAATAATCTGTTTAACAAAGTCCGAAATCTCCCCCCCCCCGCCGCCCCCCTCCAGCTTGCGGGCCCGGTGAGATCGCACCTTTAGCCGCTCGCTAAGGCCGCTATTGACCTTGTTCAAGTGACTGATAGTAAACATAGTGCCATAATTATGTCAAGCTTTACATTCAGCTTTCAAAATTCTCTAAAAATAATTATTAGACAAAATGTCCCTGTTTTGCTTGAAGTTCCCATATCACTTTATCAAAAGTCTCTTTGTTCCGATTCCTACTCTCTTGTGTCTTTCGCCGCATTATTACTACCAGAAGACTCGTATCCTGTAATCGCCACATGTTCCAGATCGACGCTTCCAGGATGGGTAGACTGTACATCATTTTCTAAACTACTGCATATCCATACCACAATACTGACGAACACTCTCTCCTATGTTACGTATACGCAATTAAATTGCTTGCGTGTTAGTTTTAAAATTCCTTTTTATTTTATTTTTGTTTCATTACATTTTATTGTAATGATTATTTTCACCGGATTCGATATTTTTCCCGTAAATTCAGTTTCTTTAGAACGTAAAAGCTATTACAATAGTACTATTTTTAGCTCACTCTGGTACATAGATTTTGTACACATCGAGTGATAACGATTGGCTATTGCCAAGGTCATTTCGGTCCGCATGTTAGCTGAACTGTAAACAGTCTTTTTTATATATATATTTTCAGTGTGAGAATTTAGTTCTTAGATAGGGCTATTGTAGCTACGTGATAAGTCTCATTTTTTTATTGCGATGTTCAAATTAGTAAATCACGTAGCCTATCACGTGAAGTACCATGTGATCTAAAATCGCGGCTTTAAACAGACGCTCTCTAGTAAATTTATTCAGTCGTATGTTCTACACCTTGAAGGTACAAGGTGTTTATATTGTTGAAGCCAGATTGTTTTCGAAGTTCATTTGTCTTTGGGAATTTAATAATTAATTCTCTAGAAAACTAAACAAGTGTACTTTTTATAAACGTTCTGGGAGAAAGAAATTCAGTGGAAATTTATTCTGGAGTTTAAAGGAAACATTATAAACTGTGATTCAATCGAGGATCTGTTACCACCAGTACAACGACCTAATCTGACGTCATCACCTCCATATTGGAATTTCATCGAGATTCGAACCCGGATTCTATTAGAACTGTTTAGTGATAGGACTTGTATTTTTCAATCTTAGGATTAAATTTTGGATTATATTCACAAACCGTAAGTCCTTTTTTCAATTTTTACGTTGTTTTCTAGGGAAATAAATTATTTTGTTAAAATATACAAAGCTTGTTGGCTTCACTCTTTTCTCTTGTTATTTTTGTACGAGCTTACACGTAACAAGAGAAAATTTTATGAAATTTAAATTCCCCTAGTATTCAAATCCAAGTATTATTTTCCATTTTGTTTGAAATCTTTACTGAAAACAACTGGCTTTCATTCACAATGACATCAAAAATGGAAACTTTTCTTTCTAGTCCAACTCGGGTGCAGTTTGATAGTCTGAAAAAAGATGAGTTTCTTGAACTTGCCAGAAAGTACGATCTTTCTGAAGCAAAATCTTCCTTAACGAAACAAGAAATTAAAAATATTTTGATTCAATATTTGGTAGAGAAGAATGTTTTTGATAAAAGTATTTTGGTTTTGGTCGGTAAGTCGGTATCGGACTCTGACATAAAAGTAATAGAATTAAAAATGAAATACAAGATGGAATTGGAGTTGAGGAAGCTCGAGCTTCAGAAAGAGGAAAGGGAGAAAGATAAATAATTACAATTTGAGAAAGAGGAGAGAGAGACAGGAGAGGGAGAAAGATAAACAGTTACAATTTGAAAAACAGAAGGATGAAAGGGAATTTCAAATTAAAATGAAAGAATCTGAGCTGGCAAGTGAAAAGCACGATCCCACTTTACATACAAATTCAAGTTTTGACATTACAAGAAATATCAGGTTAGTGCCCCTTTTAGAGAAAAGGAAGTAGACAAATATTTTATTTATTTTAAAAAAGTTGCTGAAAAGTTTAAATGGCCAAGGGAGCATTGGACTCCGTTATTGCAATGTGTAATTTTTTGGCAACGCCCGAGATATCTATTCATCCCTGTCAGTACAGCAAAGTTCTTACTATGATTTGGTTAAGCAATGCATCTTAAGGGGTTATGCGTTAGTCCCTGAGGCTTATCGGCAAAAATTCAGAAACTATAAAGAAAGAAGCTGGACAAACTTGTGTTGAATTTGCAAGAGAAAAAGAGCAGTTATTTAAGAGATGATGTTTAGCCAATAACGTTGAACATGATTATGAAATTTTCGAACAACTTGTGTTACTTGAAGAGTTCAAAAACTGTGTTTCTAATAACATTAAGGATCATCTTGAAGAGCATAAGATCGAAACCTTGGAAAATGCTGCTCTTGCTGCTGATGAGTATTCATTAACTCATACATTTCCTGTTGTAGGCAAATCATTCACTCAGCAGTCTACTGGTAGAAAGGTATTTCAGCCTAATACGACTCCTCCTAAAACTCAATCTGGCACAACTTCTAACAATCAAGCTGCTGATAAACTTGATTCAAAATCCTTGCCTATTCCTACGTGTACCTATTGCAAGAAAAAAGGACACGTCATTTCTGATTGCTTCAAATTGAAATATAGGCATCAGAATCAAGATAGACCTATCCCAAATGATCTTGTTTCCAAGAGGTCATGGTCACGGTCATGAATTGAAAGCAATACATATGTTGGGTCTAAAAAACCCCAGTCTGATTTTATTATGGAGAATTATGAACCATTCATGTCAATGGGTTCTATATCACTCTTGGGTGATTTGGCCAATCCTATCCCTATTAAAATGTTAAGGGATACAGGAGCTTCTCAGAGTCTTTTATTATCAGGTACTTTGCCTTTTTCTGAGAAGTCCTGTTCTAATGAGAGTGTTCTTATTCAGGGAGTAGACTGCAGCTTTGTTAATGTTCCTCTCCATTCTGTAAATTTGTCATCAGACTTAGTTTCAGGACCTGTGGCAGTCGGAATAGTGTTTTCTTTACCCGTTGAGGGTATTCATTTGTTGCTAGGCAACGACCTAGCTGGAGACAAGGTTGTGGTTAATCCACTTGTAACTGACAAGCCCTCCTTGGATCAGAAAGTTGATCCTATTGGAAAAGAATTCCCTGATTTTTACCCAGCTTGTGCAGTCACTAGAGCTATGGCAAAGAAATCTCTTGAGATTGATTTTGATAAGGAAACTATTCCTTTAGCTGACACATGTATTGGTCAGGCTTTTGATGAGGTCACGTTCACTCCTAATTTGGATCAATCAAAAGGTATTGATCACAGTGTTCCTCTTTGAAATACTCATTCTCTTTTATCTAATTAGGGTGACAAGCGACAGTCACTTTTCGTCGAACAGGAAAAAAATCATGAGATCTCCTGTTTGTTTCAGAGCGCCATTAGTGAAACTGAAGCTACTGAAGTACCTGTCTGTTATTTCATTAAAATGGAGTTCTTATGAGAAAATGGACACCTCCCGAGGTACCTTCTAGTGACGAGTGGTTAGTGAACTGTCAGATTGTAGTTCCAAAATCTTACAGACAGGAAATACTTAGTTTGGCCCATGAAACTCCTCTGGCTGGTCATTTAGGGATAAATAAAAATTATCGCAAGATCTTGACTCACTTTTATTGGCCAAAAATCAAAAGTGATGTTTGTAAAGTTTGTAGATCTTGTCATACTTGTCAAATGGTAGGAAAACCCAATCACAAGATACCTAAGGCTCATCTGCAACCTATTCCTGCATTTGACGAACCATTTAGCAGAATTATGGTAGTTTGTGTTGGTCCCTTACCTAAGACCAAGCCTTGGCAACCAATATTTGTTGACCATTATGTGTGCGTCAACAAGATTCCCAGAGGCAATTGCTTTTTAGGAATATTAAAACCAAAACTATAGTAAAAGCTTTGATAAAGTTTTCTACTCAATTTTACCTTCCCAAATCTGTCCAATTGGATCAAGGGTCAAATTTCATGCCTGGAATTTTCCAGTAAGCTATGCACGAATTAGGCATTCAACAATTTAAATCTTCTGCCTACCACTCTGAGAGCCAAGGGGCTTTAGAAAGATTTCATCAGGCTTTGAAGAATATGACTGGGTCATATCGCTTTGATACAAGTAAAGATTGGGATGAAGGCATTCATTTACTTTTGTTTGCAGTTAGGGAGTCAGTTCAGGAATCTTTAGGATTTAGTCCCTTTGAACTAGTTTTCGGAGATACTGTGCGTGGACCATTGAAGTTGTTGAAAGAGAAACTTCTTTTTAATGAAGATACTGAGCTCAATCTTCTTGATTATGTTTCTGATTTTAAGTGCAAGTTGTCAAAGGCTTGTGAGGTCGCAAGAGCATATTTGCACTCTACTCAGTCCAGAATGAAATCACGATATGATAAAAACTCAAGGGATAGGAGTTTTCAGCCTGGTGATAGAGTTCTAGCTGTCTTGCCCATTCCACAAAATCCTCTTCAGGCCAAGTATTATGGTCTATACACGGTTGAAAAGAAAGTAAATGATTTAAATTACATCATAAATACTCCTGGTAGACGAAAACAAAAACAACTTTGCCACATTAACATGTTAAGGGAGTATATTGAAAGAGATAGCCAAGTAAATCATGCAATTAATTTAGTTGTACCTGTCCCACAAACTGATGATTTAAGCAAAGAAATTCAGTTGGACACTGCTCATCTTGGAGCAACAAATCTTCGGAATTCGGAAATTATGAAACATCTGGACCAGAAACTTTTACATTTGCAACAGCAAGAAAGGAATGAACCTAAACAGTTATTATTCGAATATCAGCACTTGTTTCCAGATATTCCTACGAGGACAAACAAACTTTTTCCTGACGTTGACATTGTAGATTCAAAACCTGTGAAACAACACCCATACAGGATGAACCCTCTCAAACAGGAATACTTGAGATAGGAAATTCAGTATTTGCTAGAGAACGATTTCATAGAGCCCAGTAAAAGTGATTGGAGTTCACCATGTATACTTGTTCCGAAACCGGATAAAACATTCCGCATGTGCACTGATATAAGAAGGTGAAGAGTGTGACAAAAACAGATTCATTTCCATTACCTAGAATCGATGGCTGTATTGATAAAATTGGAAATGCCAAGTACGTCACCAAATTTGACATTCTGAAAGGATATTGGCGGATTCCACTAACGGAAAGAGCGAAAGAAATTTCGGCATTTGTGACTCCAGATGGACTCTATCAATATAAAGTAATGCCGTTCGTAATGAAGGGTCCCCCAAGTACCTTTCAACGTTTTATGAATATGATTACTTCTGGTCTAGATTATTGTGATGCTTACATCGATGATGTCATCATCTACAACGACACTTGGAAAGATCATCTAGCCATGATTCGGAAATTCTATGGAAGACTCACTGATGCAAATTTGACAATCAATTTATCTAAAAGTGAGCTCTGCCGTGCTTGTATAACTTTTCTAGGACATATTATTGGGACATGGTCAAGGTAAACCTATAGATGCTAAGGTCATGACTATCTCTGATTTCCCTGTGCCTGTCAGTAAAAAGCAACTGATGAGATTTTTTGGTATGGCCGAATACTATCGAAAGTTTTGTTCCAATTTTTCAAATATTGCTGAACCTCTGATAAACTTTATAAGCAAGAAAAACAAGTTTCTTTGGACTGAAAAATGTCAGGAAGCTTTTTATAGATTAAAAGCCATACTCAAAAGTGCGCCGGTTCTTACAGCTCCAAATTTGAATCAAGCTTTTAAATTATCGATGGATGTAAGTGATGTTGGGGTTGGAGTAGTATTGATTCAAGAAGATAGAAATGGTGTTGATCACCCAGTGTGTTATATCTCTAAGAAATTAAATAAGCACCAAAGAAATTACTCAACAATCGAGAAGGAATGTTTGGCTTTAATATTGGCATTACAGCATTTTGAAGTTTACATTAGTTGACTCTTTCTCCGTTTGTTGTGTTTAGTGACCACAACCCCCTTACTTTCATCGACAGGATGAAAAATAAAAATCAAAGATTATTCTGGTAGAGTTTGTTTTTGCAAGAATATAATCTTAACATCAGGCACATCAAAGGAAAAGACAATCCGATTGCAGATGCACTTTTCCGTGTATAGAAATATTATTTCATGTACACTTTATATAATTCATAAGAATTTTCTGATGTGATTTTGTTTTACCTCATCTATAATTTACATCTGGCCAAAAGAAAGCTTTATTATATAAATCTTTCATTTTCTTTATGGGGGAAGTGTTACTTATATGTAAAATTGTGTGTTAGTTTTAAAATTCCTTTTAATTTTTTTTTTGTTTAATTACATTTTATTGTAATGATTATTTTCACGGGATTCGGTATTTTTCCCGTAAATTCAGTTTCTTTAGAACGTAAAAGCTGTTACATTAGTACTATTTTTAGCTCACTCTAGTACATAGATTTTGTAAACATCGACTGGTAACGATTGGCTATTGCCAAGGTCATTTCGGTCCGCATGCTAGCTGAACTGTAAACAGTCTTTTATATATATATATATATATATATATATTTTCAGTGTGAGAATTTGGTTCTTAGATAGGGCTATTGTAGCTACGTGATAAGTCTCATTTTTTTATTGCGATGTTCAAATTAGCAAATCACGTAGCCTATCATGTGAAGTACCATGTGATCTAAAATCGTGGCTTTAAACAGACGCTCTCTAGTAAATTTATTCAGTCGCATGTTCTACACCTTGAAGGTACAAGGTGTTTATATTGTTGAAGCCAGATTGTTTTTGAAGTTCATTTGTCTTTGGAATTTAATAATTAATTCTCTAGAAAACTAAACAAATGTACTTTTTATAAACGTTCTGGGAGAAAGAAATTCAGTGGAAATTTATTCTGGAGTTTAAAGGAAACATTATAAACTGTGATTCAATCGAGGATCTGTTACCACCAGTACAACGACCTAATCTGACGTCATCACCTCCTTCTTGAAATTTCATCAAGATTCGAACCCGGATTCTATTAGAACTGTTTAGTGATAGGACTTGTATTTTTCAATCTTAGGATTAAATTTTGGATTATATTCACAAACCGTAAGTCCTTTTTTCAATTTTTACGTTGTTTTCTAGGGAAATAAATTATTTTGTCAAAATATACAAAGCTTGTTGACTTCACTCTTTTCTCTTGTTATTTTTGTACGAGCCTACACGTGACACATACACATCCTCTTTATCCTTTAGTTTAAGCCAAGCGCACTTGTTTTCAAGCTGTATACTATTTTGCCTATATTTATTTCAGTTCTAGTAAGGTAGTTAGCTCTTGGATTACGCCCGACTTGTTTATGGGTATTTTGGTAAGCCGATGGTAGTACAATCCTATTCTTTAAAGCTCCCTTTGGGTGGGGGTAGGGGGGGTTGTGGGGTGTGTCGCGCTGAGGCCTTCATTGTCTACAATCATTTGTGGTTGTAAAGGATCTGTTACAGAAGTTAGCAGAAACGTATTATTAGCAAATAACTGAATCAGTACAAGTATGTTGTACCAGTTTTATGCACCGTGCCATGCAGAAAATTACCTAGAGCGATTTGCAAAAATACCTATTTGGTAGGCAATATCTGTGTCTACCGTTTTCTGCAAAAAGATCATATTTTTTCTATGTGAAATTGATATTTATTTATCTTGTTAAAATAACTTATCTTTCGTGTGGTAAATGTCGTTATTTATCACATTTCATTTGGTGATGCATTTAGTTTTCTGACATGTGGATCGATGTAGCGATTAGACCGTGTTGAAATAGACTATAGGTGGAATTCAGGTTACAAATTAAACCGTGATGGACGAAGGGGTGGTCACTAGGACTCAAAAAGGAACAGACGGCTATGATCTATTACAATGCAGATATAATTAGGAAATGTTTTAACATTTTGTTTTCACCTTTTGTTTACCCATTGCTGAATATACAAGATTCCGCATTGGCTCTCACTCTTTGATCAACGTTCTACCCCAACTAGCTCCATCTGGCATCCAGGTCTACTTAGTCAAGGCTGAAACCGGGAAGAAGAAAACAGTAAAGTGAGTTAGGGATTTCATGAATGTCATATATGCCTTCACCGTTTTAACGCAGGAGATGGCAAAAGATACGGGACGAATGAAGGGAAGCGATAAATGAAGTTAACATTTTATATATTTGTTTATTTTTTAAAACGGCAAACTTTCACACACCTTTCATCAAATTTCGAAATGAGGATGTTTGATTTCAACGCATTAGGGATTTTGAAACTTTTAGCTTTGCTAAGCTTGAGGAAATATCTCCAATGACCACACTAAGCTTCCATAAATCTGACACCCAGACTTTGTTTCGAATTACTGCTCCCGTGACCGCTTTAGAGACGCAACATATTATTTCGGCTGGAGTTATTTTCTTTTTATTTTCTATAAGATAACGTTTTCATCTAATAGGATGGAGATAAATCGGTTCCTTTTATTTCAAGGTGTAACAGGATTTGACCTGAATGGATGCTTGGATTAAATGACAACAACACAATGTGATGAAAGATGGAAGTTTATGAAATGAATTAATAAAAATATATATATCCTCTACAACATATACAGTGTGATTCTTTCACGCTCTAAAGATACGACTAATTCGATTACTTGACACAAACATTCACAAATGAGAAAAACAAAAATGTGATTCATATATTCAAAAATGAAGGAACGATTCATGCAATCTCACGCAATGAAGGAAAGATTCATGCAATCTCACGCAATGAAGGAAAGATTCATATAATCTCATGTAATGAAGGAAAGATTCATATAATCTCATGTAATGAAGGTAACTCAAAATTGTACTCAATTGAAACACACCATATGTTCCATGTACTCAAATGAAACAAATATCATCAATGTTAATCAACATAACAATTGTACCAAACTTATGACTCGTGACTCAGTCATTTGTACAGTCCGTACGATTCACTACCACGTACAACTCATAAATACTTGTAAAAACTTGCAAACGAAACATTTTGATCTGTTCACGTGTCCATTGTCAAACCACACGGTTCCGAATTCTAGGGTTAGCTCACTTGTATTAGCCCCACACCCTCTTCATGGATCCACCATGCGCACAAGTTTACAAATCAGCACTTTCGTCCTTGGCCTTGATGGTAGTATAAGAATAAAGGAGGTTTCTGGCTCAAGACCCCATTTCTCTAAATGATTTTGAGCCACTAACACCATCTCAATGTTCAGTAGTATCACCGCCACGTTGACAACGAATCCAATTTTATTTATCAAGTTTAGATAAAATGTCACCGAAGTGATCTGCACTTTGGGATTATTTTATAAAGTTTAGATAAAATTTTATTTGTCAGATTTTACACCTTTATCACCTTTATCACCATATTTTTTATCATACTTTTCGTACTCGCCAACTCTCATTGGTAGAACATCAGTTAACATACTGTCAACAATACAAAACTCACGTATCAAATCATCCATGTCATACTTTACACCGCGCAGGTATGATCTTATTTGATCAAGTAATTTTTTATATGTGATTATCGCGTTTTTACAATAACTTTTTTTTCATCTCAAATCTTGGCTCAATTTTTTTAACGTCGCTTTATAGAAACAACAACACCTGATATTATCAGAAGGAAAGGATTTAATGACGCTCCACATGATCTATACCAGCAGTAGTTAAAGCTAGCTGTAGATAAGACGTAATATTTAATACACGACTATAGTACGTATAACATTTGTTTACGCACCATAGCATTTTATGATAAAATTTGTAGTATTGCATTAGTGCATCAACATCCTGTCTTGGAATGTCGATAGAGATGTGATTTAAGTCGATTATTTCTTTATTCATTATATAATATTTGTCTATATTTTTTTACGTGACGGTAAAAGTTCTCATACTAACTATAGAGTCTAAATAATCACGGAATTCATTGTTATCCGCTATAAAATTTCTGTATTTATTATAAACCTCAGATGAAGTATCCTCATTCCGTGTATCAGCTAATACATCGTCTTTCTTTATCCATTTGTAGGATCTGAAATTGTTAAGTACAAAATATTTATACGAATCTATTTTATTTACTAAACCAGTAAATAAAATTTCTGTTTCATCAATATACCCGAGTACTAAGCTGATTTGATCTAAAGTATAATTTTTGAGAACAAAATGTTGTCTAATAATTGCATATGCGACTACAAAATTTGTTAGCATTACTATTTTGATTTCTTCCATGCCAACCCTTTGAGTACGAATGATACGGTTTATTTTTGACAATTTTTCATACGGTTTCGTAAACACTTTTTCAACTTCATCAAAGTAGATTAGCAGTGACAATTGTCTAGAGCGTTGGAGCAATGGAAATGGAACATCATCTTTACTAATGTCATAGAAACAATAATCATGATCCAGATCTACTGATTCAACATCTTTGACAAACTTTTCTCTCTCAACATTATTGCAATTATCAATTTCTTTGTCGAGATTCTTGATTATTGCTATGGATCTGTTAATGATGATTGGATCAAATTCCATAGTAGTATATAACATTGGTAAAATTCCGTTAAAATACTCTTTATAACTTTGCATCATTCAATAAATTGATTATTTTAGTTAATGTTTCTTTGTCATGTTCAAACATGCTAAGATGATTAAAAATCGCGCGTTTTGAAAAAAATAAATATTTTTTATTTTCTTTTAGTTTTAAATTTTATAGCCTCTGCTAGTCCGTTAAGACAATTATGATTTTCATTTACTCGTCTTTCTTCCTGGGCTCTAGCGCCATAAGCGCGTGTGTTTATTAGATTTGTTTTCACTATTAGATCGATGATTCGTTGACAAGCTCGAGCAATGTTTTTTTTTTAAAACATATTTTCAATTTTTTTGGTCTTCAAGACAATCGTCTGGATGACAGTATCTGGTTATTTTATCAAAGTTTTCTATTGCTTTTATCAACTGTGGTCCTCTCAGTTTCGTAACACTAATAAAATTGAGTTCAGTCTGTGTTTTAGCACGCGATAGATATTTGATTATTGTCTTTAAAGATTCAATTTTTTTCTTGCCTCTTCGTTTATCCCAGTCCCATATCCAACAATAGCTTTTTAGGTATTAAAAATATTATCATAAAATTCTTTAGCAACTGTTATAACCGATGGCTCTGACATTATTTTAAGATGTTAAACTAAATTAATTCGTCGACAGTAAACAATCGCCAATAAGATAAACTTGGATTAGTAGGTTTATAACGAGTGAAGTATAATCTATGGCATTTATACCTGGTAATACTTGTTGTTGGTAAAAAGAACTCCAACGGCTTTTTCCTATTATTTGATTTACTGCATTATATAATACAACCCAGCTAGTATCATTATTTGATCCTTCGAGTTTCCAGTCGATAAATCTTTCAGTATCACGGACATCCTCGAACGATAAACTTCCATATGGCAACCGCTGACGGACATTCGACATTAATCCAATAATTACTTGCTCCTCCAAATACTGCCCGCTTGTTTACTATATCATCGGAGAGTGTAACATTTGTACAATTAAATTGCGAGTTATTGTCGATCGACGACGCTGATATTGTAAATCCATTTTCCTGTTTACTTTGCGTTAGTGCACAACGTGGAATTAGTCAACCATTATTTTTAGCGTATAATTTTCCACCGCTTCCAGATAATCCATCGACGTTCGTTTTATTAACTAAATCACTACCAGTTGATGGAACAGCCGTAGAAGTAATTATTTTATTAGATTCCATATCTATATTCCCTGACATCGTTCCTCCAGCTTTATTTAGCGTATTCGCTGTTATATATGCGGCTATACCATCTGTTGTTTCAATATCTATGGAATCGAAGTAAAGTTTATTAGTTAAATCCTCGGAGTTGGTTGTCGTGTAAGTTGGAAGTAATGTTATTAGTTCCCATATTTAACGTGCCGGTCTTTGTTCCACCGGATTTACTCAGTTTGATATTATCGATATATTTTAGTTGTGAATAACTTACAGCTTGTGTATTATTTATGTTTGCTGGCGGATAAACTGTTTCCAAGTTTATAATTTTTTTCCTGCTATGTTTAAGTCTCCAGACATTGTATCGCTGAATTTAGTGAGCTTGTTATCGTCGCCGTAGTTCAGCTATAAATAACTTACAGCTTGTGTTTGATTTAAATTAGCTGGAGGATAGGCCGTTTCCAGGTTTATAATTTTTTTCCTGCCATATCTAAGTTACAGCTTAAAGTTCCTCCAGTAAACGATAACTTGTTGTTGTCGATTGTTAACAATTGTGAAAAACTTACGGCTTGAGTAAGATCAACATTTATGCGGTGGATAATCTACTTCTAAACCCTTTATTCGTTGATTTGTCATCAATAAATTATCTGTCATTGTGTCACCGATTTTTTTGACAAAATTTGATGTATCAGTTGTTGATGGCTTGTCAGCAGAAGTTAATCCTGCCAGAGTTGTTCCGAACTTTGTTTAATAGGTCACTATGCAAATTACATAACATAAAATTATGTATAACATAAAATATTGTAACAGCAATGACGCAGTCATCGACAAAGTCATCAATCTTAAATTTTGATACCGAACGATTGATCAAGCATAAACATAACAACGAATTTCCGGATTACCATTATCTTATAGTATAGGTCGTACAGGTTCTGGTAAAATAAATTTGATATTAAATCTTTTGCTCAACGATAACCTTAACTACGACAGAGTTTTACATCTATGCAATTAATCCGCAGCAGGATAAATACGAGCTATTGAGCGAGTATAACCATAAACTTCGTGATGAACTTGGAGTCGGCGATGATACATTTTTGATAAAACAACCGGAAGATTTAATTCCCGTTGATGAACTTGATTCATCCGAACATAAAATAATTGTATTTGACGATACTCCGCTAGACAACGAGGAGGAAAACAAGATTAGATCATACTTTTCATTATCACGTAATAAGAAATTTAATTCAATTTATCTCGCTCAAGGTCTTTAATACGTCGATAGATTTATTAGGCGAAATACTGGTTGCTTTATACTATTTCCTGGGCTAGATAATGTTGATGTAAGAAATATTGCAAACGAACAATGTGGCAATATAAGAAAAGATAAATTTATTAACTATATCATCGAGCAACAAAAAATAAATACAATTTAGTTTTATTTGATAAACTAGCTCGCGATCCAACTAAAATGTTTCGTTGCTGCATTGACGAATTTCACAGATTAATTTTATAAGGCCTATGGAAAATAAACAATGGACAAATATCAACAAAGGATTGAAATGTTAAAGAAGTTTATTGAAACCAGAGCTGCTGTTATGAAAAGAGTGCAAGAAGCGCGGAGTTGGCAACGTTTTGTAGAAGAAGCAACAGCTAAGCTTTTTAAGCCGGTTACTGAAGCAATGCTTGACAAACAACCAAAAACAACAGCATTGTCTACAGAAGAACTAAAACTAAAAAACGGTTTGATGGGTTTATTAGATGTAAAAACAATGGAAGAAACCAAAAGAAGCACGGAGGAACTTGTTAGAATGCATGGCATTGTTGCTTCTGCTGCACGACAAGCTATGCTTGATAGATTGATAAATAATCCTCTTGAGCTTCAGCGAGCAGTAGCTAGATCAGCAATTGATCCCGGCGGGTTAAGAAGGTTAATAGAAGAATTAACAAAACAAGCCAAGGAATTATCCGAGCAACAAAAATCATTTCAAGAGTCTATTGTGTTGGAAACGTCTGTTGAACAAAGGATAAAATTTCACAGAAAACAAGCTAGGTCAAAAAATGATTCCGAAAGGTAGATGAACTTGATAAGCTCAATAACATCAGAGGATGGCCAGAGGACGATTATGAAAAATTACTTACAGTTTTAAGAACAATAATGGAAAATCATGTTAAAGCTGAAGAAGAACTTAAAAGAAGTTAATGAAAATACTTCTGATAAAAGTTTTTTGTATCTTACAGATAAAATTAGAGATGGAGTTATTGCTGAGGTTTTACTTGAAACAGCGAAACAATACAGAGCAAGGGAAAAAGATTATGATGAAGGTTGGGCATATGAAAGATTATTTGATCAATACGAAAGAGGACATGATAAAAGATAAACCAAAACAACCAGCTATGGTATTACGGCGTATTTGCATCAGACGCTGAAATGATTGCTCGACATATATTGCTGATATCATCGAAGGAAGCTGGAAATGAAGGTACAGAAATCACATCGAAGTCGATATATTAGATCATTTTCAATCAAATGGGTTGCTAACATCGGCCGAGTATGAAGTTTTACACACTGTTCTTATTGCATAAAATAATCTAACAATGCTATATAATGACGCTAACATCAACGACATTATTGTTAGATTCATCACAAACAACCAGCTACAACTCAAACTTTTCCGTCTACTACAATCCACCAATAGAGCTAGACACTAATAAGCAATACGAAATTGGATTAATTTCTGCTACGATATGGCATTCTATGGCAAACGTAAAAACGAACGTCAACGATGACTTTACATTTAATCCGGATGCATCATCTCACGCTTGGGTATCAGTTAAAATAACTCAAGGTGCGTACAACGTAACTGATCTTAATAAAAACGATAAAGGAAATAATAACGAAAAACAGCGCCACCGGCGTTGTCAACGGTGCAGTTCTCGCAGAAAATTTTGAGCTAACTCCAAACTATAATACGCTACGAACATTAAAAAATAATTTGTTAATCGATCTTTTTTACCTGCAACAAGTATTGCATCGCTGCTAAAATTTAATCAACAATACGGCAGTGTTACAGAACAAAGTATATCGTATGACGGAGATTTACCCGTTAGCATAACAGACGTTAACACAATTTTGATAAATTCTTCTATTGCGCTAGGATCTTATTCGGCATTAAGAAGCCAAGGTCAAACCATCTACATTTTTTCACCAGATGGTCCTCCTGGATCTCTGATGCAAATTACTCCTAGGCAATAATATACTATCCGATTAGTCTTGAAAATCAAATAACAAGTATAATAATGCATCTAGCTAATCAATCTGGACGACAAATAGATCTTAACAATAAAATTGTGACTTATTACTTACACCTACGTGCAACGACATAGTTGTCGGCGTAGCTATCAATGACGTTGTTGTCGTTGTAAGAGAATTTTTGTAAGCCAAATGACAATAACAAGATGAGACGAAAAAAGTTTATCGAAGAAAAATTATCGGTGGATTTTTTTGAAGTATATTTACAACAATTGCTGAAAATATTCTTGGAATAGCGCGTAAAGTAGCACCAATTACACTTCACGCCAGCAAAGCCGTTGCGACTGGAGCTGCATCTGCAGCTGAAATAGCAGTTGGTCAAAAAATCGCTGATAAAATCAAAGGAAGCCCGCAAATCTTGTCAACAACACTGGTGGTGTTACCGGCGACAGCGTCGCTGCCAACCGAAACTGAAATAAACAAGCAATAGCGGATATTGCACCAACAAAAGAAACAAGACAAGCTATGATAGCTACAACAAAACAATTTATCACCGCGTGGTGAAGAAATAGTACGTGGTCTGGTGAAGAAACAAGGCCAAAGACATCAAAAGGTGTCGTCTGCTGCTTTTTAGTCCAACGTGTAAAACACTTCACAATTTTATGTAACTATTATAAAATAAAAACAATGTCAGCTAAAATTTAGTTTGCTCTTGCAGAAGAACCTGATATTGATAATGATGTAACAGAATTTGAATAAGTCGAGTATCTCGATGAAAACTCGAACGAATCGAATAAAACCAGAGTTAGAACTTTTAATACACGAGACGAAGACGTGTTAATGTCGCCGCATAAAGCGATGTTAAAAGTACGTGGTCGAATACTAACACCAGCTGGGGTTAACATTGCGGCTGGCTCAGAAATTGCGCTTGTAAATAACGGTTGGAGTCTGTTTAGAAGTGCTAGATACCAACTAGCTAATCAATCCGTGGAAGATATTTCAATACACTTGCCAGTAGCAAGTACAATACTTAATATAGTTTCATTTAGCGGTGATTACTCAAAAATCAGTTGCTACGAACATGATGTGGTTTAAGGATACTGGACTCGGAACTCCTATATCCGGCGAATTTATTTCAAAAGGTGTTCTTGTACATGGTGCTAACGCTGATGCAAATGTTGCAATTGCAAGAAATTCTTATGTTAATGTTTCTCCTTTTGGTATAGACGCTCCTGCAGCAGCTGCACGAGCAGACGCTGTAAGAGATTCATTAACAGCAGCGCGTGAAAATCTTGATATAACGCCACTAGCTGCGGACGCTGATGGCGCTGCAATGTTAAACTTAGTGATCAACAATATTGGTGTGAAAAATATAACTTACAACGATGGCCATGCTAATCTCGACAAGTAACGATGATGCTTCCGTTGAGCACAATATTTGGATTTTGCCGCGATTACAACAAAAGTTTATAGGGTACTAAAACATACACTTATTTTAGATCCAGCAGAACGAAACGATTGTATAATGAGTGTTGTTGGATTAGCTGAATGTCAGTTTGTTGTGACAAGATTAGTGTTATGGCTGCCACGAGCTGTTCCATCAACGAGTAAGAAAATGGAACTAGATTCAACGCTGACCGCGTGGACAAAAAAGATATTTCAAACAGAACCATTTATCAGACACTAATCCCTAGCACAATTGATTACACGTGGCGTGTTACAACTGCTCCAAGCGAACAACTACCGCGACATTTATTTGTTGTATTTCAGAAACAGGAGCGTAGTAATAACTAAGAATCCAACAACTATATTTGATAACCCAGTTGGCAGACGAATCTTCGTCAGGATAGATTCAAAACAGTATCCAGAAAGAGCAATCGAATGTAACTTCGACGACAACCAAAATAAAAATATTACACGACCTTATATGCATCTCATGGAAGCAATACAAAAATACTAGGACGCTGATAGCGGAAGCCAAATATCCGCCGAAGGGTTTAGGAAATTATGCCCGATCTTTTACTTCGACGTATCAAAACAATCCGACCGAGTTGTAGGATCTACAGCTGATATTGAGGTTACATGGACACTCAACGACGTTTTAGGCGAAGAATTTAACGCTTATACGCTAATCGCCAGCGACAGATATTTAACGATTGACTCATTACAAGGCCGAATGACCGTACAAGTTTAATATAATCAACTTTGATATTATACGATAATGAAAACCAAGTATATAACCAGAGAAATACACCTAACGCAATGACAAGTTGAAAAATTATCAGCGGCGGTTTCTAAACATCATTCTGTTTCTTTGATGATAAATTTAACGGAAAAATCCTCAAGAACGACCGTTAAAGTAATGTTAACAGAACAACAGGTTAATAAACTTGACAACAACAACAAAAAAAAAAAAAAAAAAAAACTGCAGCAAAAACACCGTTTGATCTTAAACTGTTGCATAAGTAACAGCCGTATCAAAACATGGTGGATTTTTTTGACCGGCACTTTCAACAATAGCTAGTACTATTATTCCAAAGATTTTACTGGTGCCAGGAACACTGGGACTAGCGGCGGTGTCAGGAGCAATAACAGGAGCAACTAGAAAAGCAGTATCTGACGACAGTATCAAACAGATCTATCGTCGGTGACTTTGTCACCGTGTTAGTTTTATGTAACAATAATGATATAATGCCAGTTAAAAAAGGATCAACGACAGCTAAAAAAAGAAAACGACAAAACGTCCGAGAGCGCCAGCAGCGCCACAAGCGACAAAACAAGGAGAAGGTTTTCCGGTAGTTCCGCTATTAGCGGGAAGTATACTTCCAAATCTACAGGAATTGGACGTGGAATGACATTAACGGGAACCAGGTCCCGTTGAGTAATTTCGATACACTAGAAAAAATAAAATCCAACGACAGAGTGAAAGGCAAAGCCGTCGTCGATAAATGTCATGGAGAATTTTCCAAAGATGAACTTGATGACGTACCAGCAGGTGGTTCGTGTATCAAACATGCAAAACTTCAATGACGGATCTGGTAGTCATTGGGTGGCTGTTTACGATAACAATTATTTTGATTCATTTGGACTTCCTGCAAGTGATCTGATAAAATGTATATTTTTAAAAGATTTAAAAAAATAAATTATTCGTCTATTCAACTACAGCCTGTTAGAACATCAGCTTGTGGTTATTATTGTATTATGTTTATCAAGTAAATGTCTAAAAATCCTGATGTTTTAAAGTTTGTTTTACAATTTGATAGTCATCCGAACAAAAACAACGACGACATAGCAATAAATTGCTCGCAGTAAATTTTATGTGACAATCGAATATAACATGTCGCGAACGATAACGTATTGTTTCTAATATAAAAGTAGAACGCCTAACAAGGATAAAAAGGGGAAAGAACAGAATAACAGAACGATGTTAAAAAGGTATTTGTACCATTCGTGGTAGAAGAAAAAGTATTTCAACGAAATCAGAATTACCTTTAACATCACCGACGACAGCTTTGCCGTTGACTTCGTCGTTGGCGATGACAGCAACTCCGTTGTTGGGGCCTGGCGTAGATAGAGTTATTTTAGTCGATGATTAAAATAATAATGAAACTACAACAACAAAGTTGTCACGGTTGTAATTGTGGTTGTGATAAAGATCTTTGTATCGAGCAAGATAAAATTGTTACGTATTGTCAAAGCTGTAATCGCCGAGAAATAATTGAATCAGAATTGATATACATAAAGTTATTGTTAAGTTACCAAAACCAAAAGGTGGTTGGACATTACCAGGGCATAAGTATACTGGTCCGTATAATCCTCTACATGAACAACTAGATGAAAACGATAATCCACTACCAGGGCAAGAACCTTACAATCAGGTTGATGCAATAGCAATGCGTCATGATATTTTTTATCGTGATATGAAAAATATAAAACACGGTTGTGATAAAATAATGCTGAACGCACTTATGAAGCCAACAAATCTACGAGAACGAATTGATAGAAGATTAGTTCAAGGAATAATTTAAGCAAAATATAAACTTGGACTTGGAAAGCCCCGTCTCGGTAGAGAATTATAGGATGAAATGAAGTTACTCGCATCAGACCTACATAGACCTAAAAAAAAAAAATGTTTCCGTGACGTAAGGTTGTAGCGAACGACATTGATATCTGGGCAATAGATTTAGTTGATATGTCAAATCTTTCTCAATCAAACGTTGGCGCTGATGGTGCTCAAAAATATTGTTCAACATTATTGATGTTTTCAGTAACTACGCATTTAGTGTACCCGTCACGGATAAAACAGGAGGATCAATAACCGATGTACTAAAACAGATAATAACAAGTACTGAAAGAAAACCTAAGATTTGGACAGATCACGGAGCAGAGTTTAATAAAAAATTTGAGCAATGTTTGGAACAAAAAAAACAAAAAAAAAATGTTACAGGAAACGAAGGAAAAAGTGTTGTTGAAAGATTTAATCGTACACTACACGAGTTGATACATAAACATTTGTCAGCTAAAAACACTAGTAGGTACATTGAAGATTTTCAGCAAATCGTTGACAAATACAATACAAAACACAGATTTATCAAAATATCACCGAATGATGCAATTAAAAATCCATTGTTGGCAAATGAAAATATGTACCGGCAACATAAATTTAATGTTGGTGATCGAGTTCGAATTTCGGTAACGAAAAAATATTTGAAAAAGGATTTACTCCAAACTGGAGTGAAGAATTCTTTGTCGTTGATGGGGCTTTAACAACAATACCTGTAACATAAACACTAAAAGATCTAGCAGGCGAACCAGTAATTGGTAGTTTCTACAAACAAGAACTACAAAAGACCAAACAAGTTTTTAATCGAACGAGTAATAAAAAAAACGTGGCGATGTGAGTCTTGTTAAGTGGCGCGGATACAGTGATAAATTTAATAGTTGGATACCAGCTAAAGAAATTAGTACCGGGAAATAATATTTTTATAAATTTCCTCCTACTTTTCTAAAACCGATTTACATTTTACATGTTTACATTACGACGTTAAATATCACCGGCGATCATCAGAGATCGTCATTAGATTAAATATCTGAACAAAGATGAAATCGAATTTTATGTTTTTCAATCGGTCTGGAATTTTGATGCTTAAAAACGGTTTTATCAACCGCCAGAACGATTGATTTTCGTCTACTGTAAAATTAAATTTTAAAATTTTCTTCGTAATATGATATTTTACGTTATATCGACAGTTGTTTGTTTTCAGTATTTTTGTTCCACAACGTTGCTGAGGTATCATGCTCACAAAGAAACTGTAAAGAAAAGTATTGGCAGGCGAAATATTTCAGTCAATGTATTTTTTAGTTTGTAGTGTAGGTGACAATTTTCTTAACCGAATTGGAGAAAAAAAAAGATTACTCAGCGATAAAAAAAAACAGTGATGTATGATAAAGACGACATCATGTTGTGGTCTCATACTTGTATTAGTCGAGATGAACTTAGGAAAATATTACAATAAATTTAGTCATCGTCGTACAAGAGGGTTATTCTGTCGAACGTTGTTTGTAATATTGCTATTCTATTTATTCCATCTGCGACAAATTTTATTGATCTAGAATTGATTTTAAAGTATCTTGCAGCAGCTGAAATCGAAGGAAATTTCAGTTACTCGTCTGTTTCACTATTTACTGCAATTATAGGTTTATCTGGGTGCCCAAAATAACAACACCTCGTCCTCGTTTTAGTATTTTCTTTTGGTGTAACAGGTTCAAGGCTTTCTAGATTTTCGGTTTTAACGCCGTTGATATAATCTATCACTAAACTATCTGGTACAGGTCCGTTCAAAGCTTCGTAGACAAATCTATGGCTGTAATAACCAACAAAACCAGTTTTTGTTCCTCGAATCCTTATCCTCAGATAACGATTATTTTGCAAATTACCCAATTCTTCGTTTTTATGTTTCGAATAATACCTTTATCATTTGCTTCATGAAGATCAAATACAGGATGAGGTTGAAACTCATTTTGTAAAGACAGATTTGCAATATTATCATCGGTGACCGCACCAATGTTATGATATACACGTTGCCCTTGTGGAATTTCATCACAAAATAACGTATAAATAAAATCTTTTCTAAAAATGTAATCTCGCTCACCATTATCACCTTTGACGGTGATCATGTAACCTGATGGTGTTGATTTACCAAACTGTTTACCGTATTTTACATGTATCACCGATACTAACATGTTTCCGGCGTATAAATTATACTTAGGATGAACACAATACTCCTGCTCGTTTGCCCTGGTCATCATTAAATTTTGTGTCATTATACTTATAAGAAATCCATTTGTTTAATTGTACGTTTTTTGATATTTCAATTAGATAGTTAATAAAGTATAATAATATAATGCTAAAATTGCGAGATATCGCTAAAAGAAGCCTTATAGGAGAACCAACAAAGATTGCTACGGCTTTTGCGGGATTTGATAACAGCTATAGATATGATAAACAAATTGTTTCAGCAAATTTTTCGGCGATAAATCTTTATCATCTTACTAGAACCAACTGTAAAGCGTGAACGTAAAAAACAATAGTATCAAATTGTTAGTACAATATCATGTAAATTTTTCTTATCACATGTAACAGAAGAGTCGACCGACGAGGAAACTGCTGATCCTTACATGTCAGCAAAATCTAGGCGTGTTTTGGTTGGAACTGATATTTTATTGTTGGCTAATGAAATACATCAGGAAATCTGGAAAAAGATAGAATTTACTCAATATGGTTCTGGTTGAAGTTTGAGATGATTGTAGAAGTTTTATTTCACACAATGAAATATAATGTATTACGCGGTAGTGGCGCTAATGATGCTGGGTACATTGACCTACCGCAAAAGAAAATACAAAATGTTGTATTAACGTTAAAAAGTTTGATAACAAACGTTTCCAATGGGCTGTTCTTTCTGCGATGTTTCAAGCCGGTAAAAATGCAGATCGTGTTGAAAACTATTTTGATTACGTGTCAAAATTAAATTTCATAGGAATTGATTTCCCTGTTACTGAAAATCAAATACCAAAATTTGAAAGACAAAATAATATTACAGTTAACGTATTTGGTTTGGATGATAGAAAATCTATATCCGAGATATATTTTGAGTGCTTACTACAACCTGTAATTGGTGCTGAAAATAATCCTGACCGATCAAGTACAAGAAAAATTCAAAATCATGTTCCGTGCGGAGTAGCATATAAAATAGTCTGTAATGTTGATCAAAGTTTATCAAAGCCAATAAAGTTATATCGCGGTAAGGATCTAGCTATTTGGCTTCTCAAACAATTGATTAGAGAAGTTGATGATATATTTAATCGATTTAAAAAACTGTTGCAATGATAAAATTAACAAACCAGCAAAAGGTCGATTACGAAAAAGCGGAATTTTGTCATATCTGCGAAAAACCTTTTGGTGTAAAACCTGGTAATGAAAAAGTACACGACCATTGTCATTTAACAGGGAAATATCGTGGAGCTGCTCATGACAAATGCAATCTAAAATTTCTTGCTCCAGAATTTATTCCAGCTGTTCACCACAATTTTAGAGGATATGACAGTCATATAGTAGAAGCTTTTGGTGATTCCGATATAAACAAATAGCCTAAATCTCGATAACATTATTAAATGTATCCCAAACAAATATGAAAAATACATGTCAGTCACATTAGGTAAGTTACGTTTTATTGATAGTCTACAGTTTATGGCAGCGTCGCTAGATGAGCTAGTGAAAGGTTGTAATGATTTTTATAACCTAAAGCAAACTTGTTAACGAAACAACTAGTATTTCCGTACGAATATATCGACGATTGGAGTAAATTTGATGAAACTTTGCCTATGCAAGATAAAATTCTTTCAAAGCTAAAAAATGAAAATATATCAGATGACGAGTACAAATATGCACAAGATATTTAGAAAGAATTCAACTGTAAATTATTTGGTGATGAGTTTTCGTCGAGTAAGATATAACAATTTCGGATTAGATCCTTGTTGGTATTACTCTGCTCCTGGGTTATATTGGGATGCATTGTTAAAGTTCAGTAAAATCGAGTTGGAATTGTTAACAGACGTTGACATGTTCAACTTTATTTAAAAAGGTATACGAGGCGGTATTAGTGTTATTGTAGAAAAGTGTTCTGAGGCAAATAACAAGTACATGAAAAACTATGATCGTGACTATCCAATTAAGTTCATCATCTATCTGGACACAAATGTCAGAACCAATGCCGTTTGGTGGATTTCGTTGGATTACACATGATTAATTTCTAGCCGAGACCAAAAAATGATACAGGATGACGATTCATATTTTGTTGAAGTTGATCTTGATTTTCCTACTACGTTACATACATTACACAATGATTATCCATTTTGCGCCGAACCAATGATAATAGATTATAGTTTATTATCTCAAGAACAGGAAAAAGCATCACCGAGACAAAATTCAATGGTAAAAAGCTTGTTCCAAACTTACTTAATAACGAAATTATGTTTGCATTATAAGGTTTTAAAGCAGGCAGTAGATGCTGGTCTTGTGCTAAGAAAAGTTCATCGAGTTTTAAAATTTAATCAGTCGCCATAGACGATAGGTTATATTAACTCGAATGCTTCTAGAAAAGCTGTAGTTAAAACTGATTTTCAGAAAAATTTCTTTAAGCTCATGAATAACTCAGTCTTTGGAAAAATAATGGAAAATATAAGAAAACGAGTAAATATTGAACCAGTTAATAATATCGGTCGCAGAAATAAACTTGCATCAGATGACAGTTTTGTTAGCATGAAAAGTTTTAATGAAAATCTTGTCGCGATACAACGACAAAAACAAATTTGAAACTTTAAGCCAATCTATGTTGGAGCATCTGTGTTAGATTTATCGAAGTGGCTCATGTATAATTTCTACTACAATTTTATTAAAAGCAAATGGCCGTCAAGTAAATTGTTTACTGATACTGACTCTCGTTTATGAAAAAGATGGAGTTGATTATGCTCACAACGATGTGTATCAAGATATTTATGATAACGACATCTGTTTGATCTTTCCGATTATCCTCGAGGCAGTAAATTTTATGATGATACAAATAAAAACATAATTGGTAAGTTTAAAGATTAAAAAACTCTTATCAAATATTTTATTGGATTGCGGAGCAAGATGTTATGCTACGTTGATGGACAATAATAAATTAACGAAAAAGGCAAAAGGTTTACCACGTGATTTCGTTGAGAAATTTTTTGGATTTGATGCTTACAAGTACGCACTTGATTGTGGTATTAGTTTTATACGAGCATTGGCTATTCGAACAAATCATAAACTTAAAACAGACTGTTATCATAAAACGTGGATTCAGTAATTTTGATGACAAAACTTTATTGCGAAAATGGAATAGATACTTTTGCACTTGGATACTGTAATGATGATAGATCTATACTCGATATTATATTCAATGATTAAGTCATTGGGTTAGGTATGAAATTTTGTGGGAATTATATAAATGCATGATAATGTAACAATCAAAAACAACAATAATAGCAAGATTAAATATTTGATTAAAGATGGTAAACAACTTAACATTTGACTTAAAAATTTAACATCTGGAATATATTTTAGCGGAAATGGATTTTTACAAAGCAGACTAAAACTTTCCTTGATTAGATCTGGTGACAGCGATTATTTCGATTATCTTGAAGAATTAAATAGTGAATTGTCAGAAGGATTTAATAACTTTCATAACCCTATTAGTCAACATAAATATACCAAGATAACTATTGACCTTGATAGATCAAAGCGTATTTGGTTGACAAAAAATATCCGCTTAATAAACCACAGATAAAGGATTTATCTGAGTCTCCTCGTTGTGTTAGTGATAGAGTAAAGTTTAGTTTAGTCTTTATTAAAGCAACGATAAAATATTTGTAATCTCAACAGCTGAAACTCTGGCGATGAGAGAAAAAATCCGACAAATAAAAATTATAAAATGATCCCAAAGTGCAAATCACTTCTGTGCAATTTTATCTAAACTTGATAAATAAAGTCGGATTCGTTGTCAACGTGGTGGTGATACTTCTGAACATCGAGGTGGTGTCATTGGCTCAAAATCATTTAGAGAAATGGGGTCTGGAGCCAGAAACCTTCTTCATTTCTACTACTATGGTCGCACCTGCTTCCATCCCCATACAGACATACAGACAGCCAGACCGACAGTCTGATACACCCGTACACGCACAAGCAGCTAAAATAAAATCGAACTGGTCGTAATAACAGGTACGGAATTAAAATCTATAGACACATGCCACTGAATTAAACTCTTAAGAGCGACCTGTGAAAGTTCAAAAGTTCAGAACGTTTCAAATCTGCGTAGTGGTAAAGGCAACATTTCAGCTACGACATTAAAACCGTATATGCTTCACATATCAAATAAAATAAAGATATAACACTTACCCTATGGCTGTAGAACAAAACTGGAGAACATACTCTCCTTGACAAGATCTCAAAAGACCAATGTGTCTATTAGAAAAGAACCTTGCCTTATATCTCCAGGAGAATGAGTCTTAGTAAGGGTAAAATACTCGTGCATACCGTGCTGTTAGTGTCTCTAGCTGCAAGCGATCTACGACGAGATACATGCTAGTTCAGTCACTTAACTAAAAAAAACCCCAAAAAACAAAAACAAAAAAAAACAAACAAAACAATTATCCACCCTAGGTAACGTTGTACGAATGTACAACGATAATGATCAAATCGTTCTAAGGCCAAACCAAGTTATTTCTTGCCTTATTCTGTGACACAAGGTATTTAGAGGCCATAAGTTTTCACAAAAAACACCGCAACATCTCGTAGACTCTTTTCCCCCTCCCACCGGCAGAAAATAAAAGGAAATGTCACTTACGTAACGTGCAAGATATAATCTGAAGGTGTACAAATACAAAAATTTACCACTGACATATGCCATTTGAGATATACTACTACTTTGGGACCGACCATTTAATTTGGGGAAAGAGGTGGGGAGAATAGGGATGCTTGGGATTTGAAACAAAAACATACAAAACTCCTGGTATTTTAAATAGCTTACAAATATATTTTTGCTCTAGGCTAATTTATTACGAACTTATAAATTACTATTATAAAATTACCATTATATCGGGGGCCCCTAATGGCCGAGTGATCTAAAGCGCTCACCTTTACGGATCACTGCCATCTCACCTCTGTCTGCGCGGGTTCGAGTCTCTTGCTCGGCCGATGTGGGTACGTGAGAAAGCTTGCCAGAAGCTTCTCATGGGTCGGTGGTTCTTTCCGGGGTTTTCCCGGGTTCTTCCTCCACCATTTATACTAGACGCCATGTATAGCCTATCTTGTGCTGAAAAATGGCGTTAAACCCAACAACAACAACAACAACCATTATATCCATTACACAATTTTTGAAAAAAAATCTTGAGATAAAGAAGAAACGAAAAATAAAAGAAACCAAAAGTCACAGATATATCACAGCTGGAATCAAAATCCCAGTCTTATATCCACCGCCAAATTAAATGGTCGGTCCCTAAAAACCACCGCACGTAAAACGGCAGAAAATTTGTTAAGACTGGTTAGTGGGAACAAAATCTTGTAGTTGGAGACGAAACGGGAAGGTGGATATGGGAACACGTGCTATAGAAAAACGATTCAAATGTAAAAACTGTGATAAAATGTTTCGTCATGGTAGTGATTTGAAGAGGCACACTAGGATACATACTGGCGAAAAACCATACAAATGTGAAGCATGTAATAAAATGTTTGGCGACAGTGGCGATCTGACGAAGCACATAAGGATACATACTGGAGAAAAACCATACAAATGTGAAACGTGTAATAAACGGTTTAGTCAGAGTGGACATTTGACAGCGCATAAGAGGATACACACTAGAGAAAAAACATTCAAATGTGAAGTATGTGGAAAAATGTTCGGGGAGATATATAATCTTCATGCGCATGTTAGGATACATACTGGGGAAAACCCATACAAATATGAGGTTTGTGATAAACGGTTTAGTCGCAATGAATATTTGACGGTGCACATGAGGAAACATTCTGGAGAAAAAGCAAAAGCATTAAAATGACAAGTTTGCAAAGCAAATAATTAACGAGAGTGCTTTTTTGAACGCTTACATTGAAGTACGTACTGGTGAAAAGATATACAACTGTTAAGCTTGGAAGAAAATATTTATTCGGTCTTACTGGGATTCTCACGGCGCACAAGAGAGTACTTTCTGCATTTAAAACAATGGGAACAACTGAACCCAAATACAACTCGGCCCAAGAAGCCCGATACATATCGAATGCGTGCACATCGATCAAGGAGGAAGTGGTTCATCTGCAAGGCCTAAAGGCGAGTAGGACCAATTTTTTAAAAAGACAATTTGACCGAAGTCACCGAAAGATAGCGAGACCAAGTTACGAGAAGATGCAGCTCTAGCGTTTGTAACGTTTTTTGACACAGCTACTTGACCGTATTCTGTCGTAGGCCATTTTTATGTCGAGTAAGGAATAAAATTTAATGTGTATTTTGATTATATTTGTCCGACATATCTTTCAAAATTGGCCAGGGTTGTCCACTACCAAAGTGCATGCATCTTCGGTAGCCAAGGTTCCGATATCTACATCTTGGCATATCGAGCAGATATTTCTGGGCTTCGGGTCTGTGAAATTCATTGGATGCGGTGGCAAGCCACCATATCCAATCAAAATTAAGTTGTTCAAATTTGAATACTGTTCTTACATGATTGAGACAAGGGGAGCACACAACTTGAATGGACTGATAAATAAGCAATTTTTCAGTGTCGGTACGTGTTGCACACATACCTTTCACTCAAATACACCTGTAATGGCTTCCCTGTGGTACATAGTCATACTTTCGATGTTAAACTTACAAAGTATCCTTTTTAGGTGAATTGCAACCACCGTTTTCGGCGGATGTATAATGCACCACGCTGTTGGATAGTCGGCATTATATACCAAGGGAGGCAACACATGAAATCCAATAGATGTCACTAGAACAAAGCACAAATATAGCTGATCGATCCGCCAAGGTGTAGATAGGGTTATCGGAACCTTGGCTATCGAAGATGAAGTGCATGAAGCCGAGTAAAATTGGGCTTGAGTATGAGTCGTCTCTAACTTGGGCCCACTTGTCTTGGGCCACCGGGGCTTGTAACAGATGAACATTTAGAGATTGGGGCTGGGGGGTGGGTGGACGTGCAGTCCAGACATGTTGTTGTTGTTATTGTTGTAAGGTTATGCGCCAGTTTCAGCATAAGATAGGCTATACATGGCGGCCAATATAACTGGTGGAGGAAAAACCCTGGCAAACTCCTGGAAGAACCACCGACCCACGAGAAGCTAGTGGCAGGTTTTCTCACGTGCCCACGTTAGCCGAGCCTGAGACTCGAACCCACGCAGACAGAGGTGAGATGGCAGTGATCCGGAACGGTGAGAGCTTTAGGCCGCTCGGCCACTCGGGGCCCCGTCCAGACATGTAACAATGTTGAACATTGTAAGAGACACGATTCTTACCCCATCGTATTTTCATCCCATCCACTGGAGCTTTTCCTATGTTCGTCTCCTAATGTAAAACTACTGTAATCAAGATGAGCAAGAATAGCAATTTGTAAAACATTTCAACGGACCTGACAATCTGACTAAAATCAGATCTCCTCTGTCCTTCGTGAAGATCTGACTTTGACCGCCTAAGGGTGACGTTCTAGTGACCTTTGAATTAGCCAATGGAAATGCAGCTTTCAAAAATTTGAAAGTGAATCAAAACGTTCGGTACACGTTTATGCTCTTCATCCACACTGCTCAGTCTCCAAATTCGAAGATATAAGATTTCATCTGATTAGTTGATAAAATTAGCGATTATGGTAATAACGTAGATTACCAGAAGATGACCCTTAAACGGTCGCTGTCAGACCTTCATGTAGAACAGTGGAGATCTGATTTTAATCAGACTGACGGACCTGATTCACTTGATGATATGGATAAGTTCGACACTTTATCAAGTTAAATCAAGCGGAACACAACTATGCACAGAAGATAAGGGTGTCGTTCGAATCAGCTTGTATTTCATCCTTGACGAAAGGGAGGTGGAATAGTGATGTTCTTCGATTTATATCGTTTATGTGTGAAGTATTTTGCAAAATGCTTAATAGTAGTACAGATTTTATCGGGCACATTGGGATATGTACTACAGGAAAAACAGATGTGGATATTTTTGGCACATGAGGGTACGATATTTTCCCTATTTCCCCCTGCTCAAGATTGCTATATCTTTACTCTCCCGTTTCAGGCAGCCAAGATTACTCGGTTATTTTGTCTGCATAGACTTAATTTCATTTTCAGGCAGCCAAAATTACTTGGTTCCTTGGTTTCTACACAGAGTTGATTTCATTTTTTGGGATTCATTCCCTTGTCGTATATCCTTTGTTTTTGAAACTTTCCACAAAATAATTTTTTGTTGTTGTATTATTGCTATTATTAGTTACAAGATAATCTGTGTTCGACTATGGTTAATTGGAGGCACTTTTGCTCAGTGGTTAGTATGCTACTATCAGACCAGCCTGGGTCAGCTACTGCGGTGTGTGTTTGGGCAAGGCACCTTACTACAATTGCCTAGGCACTAAATAGCCTATCTGTTTTGGGGTTTTTTCCATTAAGAACCGAACCAAACTATGATTAATTTTGTTTTATTTAGCGATGTCTTACCAGTGTTGTTTGAATTCTGAATTTTAACAAATAAGTCTGTTAGTGTATTATATATTATATCGTTTCTCACATTTTTGAAATACGAAAGGTTATCGCGTTTAAATTGTCAATACGCTTTGATAATACTTTGCTTTATTTCTTATCTTTCACTCTCATACAATTTACATTATAGGGTTGTATGTGTTTTAGTAAATTGCTTATTTTGGCAATTAAAACATATTGGTATAAAAGGAATTATCATTTTCTCATATGCTACTTTTCCTGCATGCCCTGCATTATAATAGTCCCCAGCTTGTCATTATTCCAGACCATTTAAGTATGGCAATTGAATTTCTGTTTTATACTTTTGCATATTTGTGTTTCCGATTATTTTATATATCTCTTACACCATTTTCCATATTTCTTATTTTCTATGAATTCAAATATAAGTTCCTTATATTTCTTGTGTCTTGTGTATTGAAGCCTCAAATTTTATTTATCTTTCATGTTTTCTTTATTGATATGTTGCATTCTCTCACAGAAGAAATCTTTCACAAGATCTATTTAATTTAGTGTTGCTTTTGAGAAGTGTGTAATATTTAAGTAATTTAGACTTATCTTAATTTTATATATATATATATATATATATATATATATATATATATATATATATATATATATATATATATATATATGTATGTATGTATGTATGTATGTATGTATGTATGTATGTATGTATGTATGTCACCTGTGATTGTTTTATTTGACTAAGACTTTTCTTTTCCCATAGATTTATATTTGGTTTTCTGTTGGATATCTATATTTCGTTCATGTGTGCTATAGAAGATACTAAGAACTTTTAAATGTTTTTTATATTTTCAGAAGGAAGGCCGGGATGGTTCCCTCTCCAATTCCCTTTTAGAAATGCCTGCATTTTAGAATGGTTGATCTGCGAGCTTGAAGCTTTTCCAATGATTCATATTCTTCTTGAGATATATAAAAGACAATTTATATGTGACAAAATTTGTGCAGTCATCAGAATCTAGGAACAATTTTCTCTTTTCTTCTTTGATATTTTTATTCCATTGATGCTTTTATTATTTCCATATTCGAATATTTATAACTTCTATTGCGATCACATATAATATCATTGATAATGCACATCCTTGCATCACCGATCGTTTTATCTTAAAAGTTTTAATACAGATCCCATTCACTTTTACTTTGGCGTATATTATTACATAGTATTTCAACCCTCTTGCAAGAGATTTTATCAAAACCAAATTTATTTAAAGTCTTCTTTACATAATTATGTTCCCTCACATCAAACGTCTTTTCTTGGTCAATCAAAATCATTGTACCATGGTCTCCACTCGTTTCTCTATCGTCTAATATGCATTTAACTGATCTGGTATTGCTTGTCAATTGTCATTCTTATTCTCCACTTCGTTGATTTAAATGTGTTGATTTTAATATATTATTTGTCCTAAACATTCTTTTATTCTATCTGATAATAGTTTACTTAATTTTATATTATCACTAGTAAATAATATGGTTTCCAATTTGGGTCAAAATATCGCCTTACCCGTTTTACCTTTGTATATGATCATTATTATTTCTTCTATCATTAAATGTGTTATTGCCCCACCCCCCGCACGGTACAATAAAACAGATGAACAAACACTTATTTGAAAATAAAATGAAAGAAACTGACCTTGCATTGTTATCATTTATTCCTTTTTTCATCATACGAAATTTATTAAAGAAAAAAATATATCCACGAACTCCTTATATGTAGCGGATGCCGGCTGGCGTATGCATCCTTACTGCAGTGTGTATAGCTTATATCAAATAACAAAATAGCAAAAGAGACGAGAATATCACCCGACTGCTTGAAGGCACCTGCCATTCACGCATGATAAGTTATAAGATGCAAAATGACCAAGATTGCATTGTATCCAGGTTAACTATACGACGGTGTCTCGGAAATAAAAATCATTATTTGAAAATACATCCACTGTGAGTGCAAATGATAATCTTTTCGCTAGCATGGGTTACAAAAGTATTATTAAAGCAAGTTATTGCTCTGTATACTATTTACCATGCAAACATCAATTATGAATATATATGGCAAACAAATAGATGCCCTGGTGATGAATAAACACAATTGGCAGCGAGCAATAAACTCCATCAAATACAAAGGTTATTTTATTTCAAAACAAACCAACCCCGGAAACTGACATTGGATTCTTTTAAGTGTGCCGAGTTTTTTTTATGAAGTCTGCTGACATAAGGAAGCCAACTTTGGTTCCTTTGGATTCTTTTAAGTGTGCATTTGTTTTTTTTTACAAAGTCGGCCGACATAGGGAAGCCAGCATTGATTCCTTTTTACCTATTAACGGGAATTTTGAAGAAAAAAATTGATACAATGGAACAGTTTTGAAAGCGACACAATCTAGTACGTCGTGCATGCACATTGATATAAGGCTGAACAGAAAATTAGTTTTCAATAGTTGCATCGAAAAGTTCCCTATCCATAGTTATATTTTTCGACAACACGAAGCATGTACTTCGTCTTGTGGGGATAAATGTACGTCATTTCCGGTTGGCGTCCTCTATAGGTGGGAAATCGTAGCTAAGGGGAAGTAACAGTGTTGCATACTTCTATTTCGAGTAATTAAATTATTATTTCTTCTTTAAACTTGATAAAAAATTTTATTCTTTATGTGCGAGTATAACTACTTTTAATCATGTAATGCAAATCTGATGTAAAAGGAAAAATGTTTGAGTATGGCCGGTGACCTTTAAGAAATATATTATTGTATACCGTTTAAAGTATTGGAAACGGATGTGATTGAAATGTTTTATAGAAATATTTGTGATGGTAAACCATTGCTACCTGTGAATTTGTCCATGTTTAGTTGCATAATAGATTTTTATTTCTAACTGTGAGATTTTTATTTTGTAATTGCAAATATCTTTGATCTCCTTTATTTTGGGGAAATTTGACCCTCAGAATTTCTCTGTATGTTAAATATTTATGGTTTGTGTTATGTGTAATTGTTGATAATACTGGTAATTTCTTCTGTTATTCTATCTTTGCTCTGCATTTTAATCCGTTTGAGTTCAGTTCTAATAATTCCCTGTTTCCTCTTTTCATTTCATTTTCATTTATTTCTTGTCCTTTCTATATAACTAATCAAATATCATTGTTCTTATTTGTTCTTTGCTTTCTTTGAATGTGTTGAATGTTTCAAGTATATCCCTAGTTTTCCATTCAGAAGCTTTACCATTTTCTGTCACAATTCTGAATTCGCTTTCTGACCTTATCCATCTTCATTTTCATGGTTGCTATAGAATTGGTTATTTCCCCTATTTGTTTCTTTGTTTATTTTTCCAGCCTAATACATGTACTATATACGTATTTATTTGTAGGTTGGTTCCTAACGTTAATATGTGTTTATTTAAGTTGGGTTAATATATTCCTTATGTCATTTTGGTGTAATTGGTTTCATATTATGGTGTTATTCATTTTTCACTTTTGTTTTCCCGTACGGTTTCTTTTTCAATAATATGACAAATTCTGCTGGGAAGTTGTCCGATATTGTATCATCTAGTATATTACATGCTTTTATCTCATCATCAATTCATTTACTAATATACAATTTATTTAACCTTCTTCCCTCGTTTTATAAATAAATATTATTACTGTATAACTTTTTTTTAAATTTGGGTTTAGTTTTTTAAAATATGTGTCATCGTGTATTTTTCCATGATTGGTTCATTTGTTTGTAATAGTTGTTTATCTTTTTATTGAAGACCTCTGGTCTTATCGTTCTTCGTTGTTATATGATTTAGGTCACCTCGTATGATGAGCTTTTCTGTTTCTTTTGTTTCCACATATTTTCCGAAGTCGAGGTCTGGATTATCCTTCTCAAGCAGTGTTTTCTTTTACCCTCATTTGTACTTCAGGGGCCCCCACAATTTTAATTTTACCCCCAAATTTGATACCAGAGTTTGTTTTTTACTCAGCCTGACCCCCAATTCTGACACCAAGGGAATTTGTTTTTTACTCTCAGTCTTTCACCCATAGGGGGTACACTGTCAAGTTCTTTTAGTTCCTCTTCTCCGTTCTTTATGGTATAAGTAGTGAGTCTCACTTGTTTTATAGTAATTGTATATACTTTTGTTTGGAAAGAGTTGCTTTACACTTGTAACATTCCATTCAAATTTATCTTTTGGCCAATTTATTTTCGATGTTTATTTCAACGTTATAAATTGTGATTCTAGACGCCTTTGTACAGGTGAGACACGTTCCTGTATGGTTCCCTGTCCAGTAAGGGGCATAGTTCCGGTATCGACTATATGCCTATCGTTTGTCCTAGATACCTCCTCTAATTAGCTCATTCTCTTTCCTTGTCGTTTTCTTTGTGGTTTGGAATGAGTCGGACCGCCTAGGCGTAGCTCCGGCTTTCATAGTTGTTCAATAGTTGTAGTAGTATATGAAAAGGGGGCTATTAGCGCATTTCCATACTACCTCCAAATATAAATTACCCCTAGAAAAAAGACCCTCCCATACACAAAACATAAAATTTAAATTTTATATTTTTTCATAGATAAATCTAATATGTTTACAAAATAAACTGGATTTACAAATGGAAACCTATAGAAACCTATAAATTTTACTTAAACTTGGACTATTTTTTTCCAATCTTAAACTATTATGTTAATTTCATAGGCACACACAGCTCATAGCCCCCTTTTCATATACTACTAAAACAAAATATTTTATTGTTGTCGCTCGGTAAAGTTGTTCTCTGGTCGTATACACAATATTTTAAATGATCTTGTAATAGATCGGGCTTAATAAAACCGTGTAAACAACGATAACAAAAATACTGTTGTTGAGTGAGTATTACGCTTATAAGGGGTATCCCTTGTTAGGCCACGTTTAAAGACAGACGATGACTGATACACCCTGGGTATCACTCCCGTACCTTGAAACCAAACCATTAGAAGATGGCGTGACCCTTACATACTCTTCCTTTGGAATTTGGAAATATCTGATACGATTTGTATGCCCCTGAGGTGTGATCATAAATAGTGGTACTGAAATTTAAAGTTTGTCATTAGGCATTTTTAATTTATGTCAAATGGGAAACCTAAATTTGTATTGTCACGTATCTTCGCTATATTCTCCTACGTCCGGGAAGTGCTGATTCGATTTGTACAACTATGCTCATTATTACCTTGGGTCTCCGTGGAAGTAGCACATCGTTTTCGTGAGATGTATGGTTGATGAAAATGGATGTTAGGTTTTAAGTCTTTTGAACGTAATATTCTCCAGAAAGTCCTTCTTCCCTCTCATAGTTATGCCCAACACTCTTACTGCATGTCGTTCTCCTTGTTGCTTGCTATGTTCTCTTTGCTCGCTTTTGTGGGTGGTACGCAGACGGACTTATAGATTATACTTGCTCCCAGTAGCTTGCATTGGAGGTATGGCACTGAAGGTTGTATTTAACGCATCTGACTAATTGTGCGATGTAAATGAATGCGAAGACTGGCGCTATCTTATCCAAGAAGTTGTTTTAAGTTTAAACTCAAACTCGACAATCATTGGACTTTTCTTTCTACTTGTTTTGATGAAGTAGTGAGTTATTCTCATCTGATCATGTAAGGTCTTCCATTATTGTAGCCTATTGTTCAGCCAAGGAATGGGCTTGAAATAGTGTCGATGCATATTGTGTATTGTGATAATCTGAATGAACAGCAGAATGAATCAGGCACTTCGGACGAAAGCAGAAAAATAGCAAAACAAGCATAAACTCCAGCAGTGACTCGACGAAACCGAATGCAAACCGCATCGGAATTAAAAAATGAACATATATGTAGCCCTGACCGTAAAGCAGCTGGCGAATCAAACAAAACTTTTAAACACACGACAAGGTATAACATTAGCATGTCTTGGTACCATAATACTTGTATTGGTATTAGGAAAACAGACCTAGTATGACTCTGGCTCTGTCCTCAATGTAGAAAAATGCCTAGGAACACTGGAGAGGATCCGACTTCGGTAGATGAATTTACATTCACTTAAATGGGTCATTTTAAACCAAACACAAACGCAAGCAATGTAGAAATACAATATGTAGCCGCCAAACTTAAAATAAAAAGGATATTGCCGTATTAATGAACAAAACACAATACGTAATCGAATTGATAGAAACTAATATCAAGCATCCACAGTCGGAAAACGAAAAGGCCACTAGTAAGACAGTTGGGTAATTCAGGAACTGACTAATCAATACAAAGCAAAGAAAGTTATGAACGACTCCAGACAGATCAAATCGATCGAGTTCCACCTTTCCACCAACAATGAACATAATTACAATAACATCTACCCTGAAAGGAAGCAACACCAGAGTACCTTCACGTGATGTACACGTGAGCACCATTGACAGTCCTAAAGCAGAAGTGAACAAATGTGATCTCAGTAAATACCACATAGTTACTGACCGATTAGGAAAACAATTATACTGATTGGGGTCAGGTCCTAAATCAGTTTGAGATCACATACAAGTCCCTTATCAAACAGCTAATCGTACATGCACAAAAAGTCGTTTTTCGGGTCTTATTCCAAAACGAGAATTGGACATGACGCAATATGTTGACATATTGGTAAATATTGGCAGATTATTCAACCTACCATACAAATCAAGCCATTTCATCAATCTTTTTGATAGACTGGCAAAACCTTAAAATCTTAAATTATTATTGTCAAGTTTGGGGATTTATTCCGCTAGTTTTTTTTTTAAAGAGTGCACTGACATTTGTGCAAGAAAGATTGAAGAAGAAGACAAAAG
>JAECUM010057133.1:0-14148 GCA_016617855.1 Megalonaias nervosa
GGGCTCGGATCGGACAAGCATCAAAGGAAGGAGCAGTCCAGGAAGCTTTACCTGTTGCTCCACAAACCCCTTCCGGACAAGCGAAACCTAGCCAGATCGAGGTACAATTCCTCCTCGTAAGAAGGAGCTATTGTAGTTCCCACTCCAAATGGACAAACCTCCCTCCCCTCACACTTACCCACAAGACAAGCGGAAACGGGCATAAAACGGGTGCTAGGGAAAACATACTAGCATATACCCGGGTGGGATCCTGATAGCGGCAAGCCAATGCTGACTATACAGATTTTCCACCAAGAACCCGATCATGAGGCAAAAATGTGGGAGTTGAGGAGAGGGGGCCCCTTTCCCTCTTCAAAACCAAGGGTCTTCTATTTGGCATATGAAGACCAAAAACAAAACAAACACGATCCTTTGGCTCCACCATCTAAAAAAAACCAACAAAACAAAAACTGAGTACAAATAACGTTAATGGGATGGCTAACCTCCCACCAAATTGCAAATCTTTTTCGGCAAACGCACAAATACGCTTAGTACACAAAATTCCAACTCACCAAATTATTCAAAATTCACAACCCCAAACGCCTGAACAATTACACAACATTGGTATAGGGCTGTCCACTAGGAAAACTGGACTAGATCTGACATAAAGTCCCGCCTTGGCGTTGGGCCAGGGTGCGTGGTGGCGGGTTTGGGGTGCTCCGGGGGTTGCCTCCGGGGCCTTGCTGTGGCGTTTTTCGCTGCTGCCTTCTGGATCCTTTCCGCCTTTCCTCGTTGCCGGAGGCTGTGATGGCACCATGCTCACATCTCCAACAGACTGAATGGCCCAGCCTGGGGCCAAGGGCCCAGCCCGGGGCTATAACCAGTCGCAAAAGCACATAAGTGCACAAGCGACTATAATCCTTCAAGCAGCAGCCTGGCCATCCATTGTTGACTCGTCAACCGATAAACATGTCTTCAAAACTAGCTAAGCTGAACGAAGCCCACGTGCATTTACATCGTGTCAGGCAAAACCTGATGCCAAAGCCTGAAGAGATATAAAATGTCAGGATGCTTAAAGCGGCACAAGACCTCAAAGAAGAGGTCTTTAGAGAAGAAATTATAAAGGAACAAGAAGAGTGGACAGAGAAGTACAGAATTCAGAAGCAGCATCAGCAACAGCAGCAGCAACAACAGCATCAGCAACAGCAGCAGCAACAACAGGCGCCAGAAAGAGGATTTTTTATTTGTCAACTACCTTGAGGACACCAAGGACTTCTCCTTTCATAGAAGCAGACGATATCACGTGTGAAAGCCTGCAGCGAGACGGGGATAAAATCCTAGGCGATAAGAGAAATTGCCAAAACTCTTAACAAACAAAACAGCCCTTTTCAGGGCTACCCCCAAATATCTAGAATAGAGATACTACTCTGATGCCAAATTTGTTTGTATTTTTATTTGTATGTTAGTGTAATTGTAAGTCAAAAGATTGAAGTATGTCTATAAACACTTCGTTTCCCTGGCTTGTAAGATAGTGTGTGTGTGTGTGTTTGTTTGTTTGTTTTTTACGGTTGTATGTATGGGTGGTTATAACGCGTGTTTGTATAGAAAAGTGGACGTGAGTGGGGTTTTTTTTAGGTCCGCACGGTCCATGTTTTGGTTGTGGTGTGGGTATTGATAGTTTTTGTGTAAGAGGGTGTTTTCCTCACGTCCGTGTCAGTGGCCTTGTGGGGGTGGGAGCAGGGCAAATGTATCAAGACGTATAGGAAAAGCTGGAGACCAGCCGCATAGGGAAGTGGTGTTATGCCTGTGCGCATACGGCGGACCCTATACCGATTGATAAAGACCTGCCCCTCCCCCCCCCCCTGCGCCATGCGGAGGCTGCAAACACTAGATTAGCAATTGCAATAGTGACAGGAACAAATTTATAAATATGGGGCAATGCATGTAGTAATAGACCGTACATATTACCTACACACATATAATTAAAAGTATTAGCAATAATTAATAAAAGGCTAGTGTTGATTCGCAGGGGCCTTGTACGGTGGGAGGGGCAGGACAAATGGAACAAAAAGTATGGGAAAAGCTGGAGACCAGCCTTATAGGGGAGTGGTGTTCTGCCTGTGCGCATACGGCGGACCCCATACCGATTGAGACAAACCTGCCCTCCTGCGCCATGCTGTGACTGTAAACTCTCGACATAGCAATGGCTGTACTAACAGGTTTAAATTGCTAAATAATATGCAATGTACGTAGTAATAAACATATAAACTAATTATATAATTATTCTAAGAATAACACAATAGATTGATAGATAAGTTCTCCTAATTATTCATTATCATACAGATTCAATAACTTTCAATACTTGCAACTTCTGTCTTCTGTCATCTATCCCATCTTTCAGCGCTAATGAAAGTGGAGTAATATATAACATAACATTAACTTGGTCCACAAAAATTAGATATTATAATGTGCCTACATCCCAGCCATCAGGCCCAGCCGCTCAAAGTGGCAAAAACTGATAAATAAAAAATCCATATAATATATGTAAGAACCCCAACATTAGAATTATGAGGTGGGCAAAAATCCATTGGCCATCAGGCCCCGCCGCACAATGCGGCACCCAAATTATTCATAAAATTTAAGGCTCCAAATTAAATATATAAGGTGACTAACACCCAAATCATCAGGCCCCCCCCCCCGCACAAGGCGGAAAATAACTTTATCTACTTACATAAAAGCCCAAACTATCAAACGTTATAAATAAAAACCCCATCATAGTAAAGTAGAACTTAATGCCCACTTCAAAACAAAATTCCTCTTTTTCCTTTTCTTATATTCAACAGCACAGATACAATCTTTCAAAATTCTGCAAGACGCAATTTATTGTTGGAACTGGGATCAAAATTAACTGTGGATATTGCAATCGGCTCCCTTCCTGACTACATCCCTATCATCCAACCATGGTCCGAACATTTAATTATACTGTACTGTGCTGTGCACGCATTAAACCTACTACTCCGAGGACCGTGTCATCACGGTACCGGGGTGGTGCTATAAGTGGGGTATAATCCCCAAATAAGCAAAGCAGTGGATGCAGACTTTCTGACGATGAGCATGAGTGCTTCTAATCCCGCTCGTCGTTTGTCCCGTGGGATTTCAATGTCCTGAAATCGGACACAATTAAGTAGCACACTCTGTGTGCATTAAAGCGTTGGTCATGAGGCTCTTCTTCCATCCCCCTCGAACAATTAATTATTCCGCTATTGCGGAATTTAAATCGTCGCGCATGCACTATGTGCGCAAGCGACGCTAATACAATCTTATCATCATCATCAGTCTGGCTACCCATCGTTGACTAGTCAACATCCAAAATGAGTAGAATTTCCAAACTGTTGGAACTCCAAATGCACCTGAGTATGCTCGTCGCTTGCTGGATGATAAATCAAAGTTATGTATTATAAATTTCAACGCCCGTTTCTACTACAATATACGTAAACACACGTCAGGGCTCATTCCTTCACAAAGCATACCGAAGCACACATCAACGTCCAGTCCCGAACACATCGTACCTAAATGCACATCAACGCCCATTCTCACTCACATAACATGCTGGTTTATCAACCCTTTTCTACAACACTTGCTTGATTTTCTAGCCTATTACGAATGTTGCAAAATTTGACATGACCCCATTTATCAACATTTTTAGGTTTGGGTGATACATTTTCAGCCTTCATTCCCCAAATTAATAAACCAAAGTTTCATATTATAAATTTCAGAGTTATTTTACTTTAAAGTTACAGTATGTAATACGTTTGTAAACTTTCAAAAATTCATGCAAATTAAATATATTTTCTCGCGTATAGGACTAAGTTGGTGCCTGAGAGCTAGTTAGGTTGTCTTTATTCGCAGAATGAGTTCAATTCCTGCTTTTAAGGAATTAGAACTCTATAACTTGCTAGATTATCTTAGTATCACTTTATATATATATATATATATATATATATATATATATATATATATATATATATATATATATATATATATATATATATATATATATATATATATGATAAATAGAATGGAAGCGAGGCTTGCCGAATTTCTTTTTAATGAAAGTTTATACATCTCGTAGTATATGAAAGATATAGTATGCATGCAACGCATATTTACAATCTTTATACATCATAATTAAATATAACATGGTTTATAATCTGCTGTTATACCAGTATTGATGACATAGCAAATTGTAACTCATCCTCAGAGTATGAATAATTATTATTTTTACTTTTAATGTTTGTGATATATATTCTGCAGGACCTTATTATATGTTTATTATTGTAAATTACTTCTCCCCTCCCCACAACACGCGAAGTAATTGTTCCTCTACAATATCAGTTTGAAAATATACTTTGAAATCATTGACCGCATTAAGCATATTTTGTTGATAGTGTTCAAATAGTAACTCTTATGGCACACAACAAAAAATAAAATTATAAAATTACAAGACTGAAGAACAAGATATGTAGCTCCCCCTGCCCCCGATATACATTCGTGTATACATGTATGATGGATTACGGTAAGTAGTGGTTTTTGTAACAAACACATGCTACCATTTCCTTTACAGGCCTACAGTCTATGAGAATAATGATTGAAAATATTCAACACATATTACTGTTCAAAGACGTTTAGCAATCGTCTTGGACACACTCAGAAATAGTAAATCTGCTTTTATTATTTTGGTTACAACTCTTGCAAACTATCCGCCTTGATTGTTTTAATCGTTTTGGTTGTATGGGTTAATCTAATAGACTATACAATTAAATGTATGAAACAGTTCTCGAAAACCTCTGAGGCAACCAACTCGGTAAACGTTTAATCTCCTTCCCGATATTCAGTGTTTGGACTTCAAGTTCGGTTGCTTAGTATCGATAGTTTCAAATCGACGAGGTGATCACATGTCTTACTGTGTGGCGTTTGTGGGGAGAAAATTATTGCCATTATTAAAGCTTCGGCTCAATGCATGCGGCAAAGGCAGGCTCGCGTTCCGAGTTGCCTTGGTCTTCAAAGTACTGCGGCATGTCAAACGAGGCGGTTGTGTCAAAAAAATTGAATGGTTTCAGCATGAAGCCACTCTCAACACGTGTCGTCATTGGGACGTCCTCTGAAGTAGGAATATGAAGGACTCCAACAGTGACCCAGTTAACGATGTCCTCGTTGACAATGGACTCGTTATCCAGCATAAGGTCAAGGTAACCTTTGGGATTGTCCATCCTGTTGATATCATAGATGGAACTAAGAAAACTTTCTTCCTCCTTCCGCTTGGTCACACTAATGTGATACTTAGAAAATGACAGTACTTTCATGGCGGGATGAGCTTCCGGAAGAGACTGGGCCCCTGAAAGGAAGCAATTATCTTTTAATGGGAGACAATTATTTTTACTCACACAATGCTCATAATGTATTGTACAATGTTGGTGATTCCTACCTTACTTAATATCAGATTCAATGTTTATGCAATTCGGTTCTATTTGTGACTGTGACCATCTCTTTTGCCATTATTGCTTCTTCGTGTAACTGTTTGTACCTAGAACGGAGTTTAGAACTGTTTCCAATTGGTCTGAATTCTGCTTTGGGAAAGATATGCTAACGGCATGAAGGTCACGGAGAAATGGTTGAAATCTTTACATTTTCAGTGGTGATGTTACTTTGTTTTATTGCCTGTAAGGAGCTACAAAACAGAAGAGCTGGTCATTATAAAAAGGTCATTATGAATAATAATGCTATCTATAACTATGTAAAAAGCTTGTTTGATTAAGTCTCGTCCTGTGCCGCATGATCCAATTACTCCAGACGCTACAAAGTTCAGACATATTAGACAAATATCAAAGGAACCGCATTTTAAATCTTTGAGGTTGACTTAAATTATCTGTATTCGAGGATACATGTAATCATACGCTAAAATTATATGTGCCATCCAAAAATATACTAGAAAGCACTTTTAATGTATATTTACTCGTCTAAGAAAATTATTAGTTAACGAAGAATAAAAAATATTACCCGTTGCAAGAGGGGCTATAAGGTAGCCCCTTTTAACTCCCCAACTGTTCTTTTTATCTTCATTCACCACGACAAAAAATTTCTGGTCATCATAGTTCAGCCGATACCCCACCTCTCGCTGCAGAGTTTCGTATTCCAGGTACCTTGTTTGATTGTAGATAAAGTATGGCGGGACCTGTGTGATATTTGACTGCGTCCTTAGAGCATCCAATATGTCCCCAGCCTTCCAATGAATTACTTCCAGTGAGTTACTGGAGTCAATAACATCCATGTCCACCTTAAATCCAAACATATGATCATGAATGGGTCCTGTGTGAAAATCTGACACCCGATATCCAAACGCATCCCTTGTATTGTCTCTCCCGGCATGCGGGTTATTTTCGTCCCAGAAACTGGACAGAATGTAGCCAGTTGCTTTTGCCTTGGCGTATATTTTTCCGTCCAGATAAAAATGAAATTCAAAAGTGTAGTCATAGTTGCCAATGACAATGGGCATGCGCACAATGAGATGTCTGTTTCTCATTCCACCAGCAAAGCTTGCGGTATAATGGCGCCATAGAGCTTCCTGCTCATCTGCCTCGAAGATGCAGATTGACTCCATGTCAACTGCTTTCTGGTCAGCCGAATCCCAGTATGAAGTATTGAGTACAGCTGCATAACTTGGACAGTCAACATCACGAAGAATTGTGGTAGGTGTATCGCCTCCCATTATACCATATGTAGCGTCCATGTAGATGATACTGTTATGGCCTGATGAGTCCATGCCATATACAAGAGATATGTCGTTCACTGCAAGCTCATATGCAATCCGGCTGCCTTTAAACCTAATGTCAAAAAGGGCCGGACCCTTAAGCTGACCCCCGCTGATATGGAAGCTCCAATCCATCCATTTAATTTTGGTACCACTAATGCTGAATCTTGGCCCCTGCGGCATGTAGGATCTGGCCCCTGGTTGGTCAGCATATTCTCTTAGGGGCAAATAAATATCTCTTTTGGGATACCACTTTTTCCGTAACGTATTACGATATCCCGCAGGAAGTCTGACCTTTCGAATTATGTTGTTGTTGTACGCAGATACAAGATCAGATACGGTACCGTACGGACCCTGGTTCAGGTAATAATAGGAATGAGGGTACCACTCTGATACGTTACTCCAGGGACAATGGACTGTTCCACTCAAGGGAAGGAGGTAGAGCACATTTTCATCTTCAGGCGTTCCGAATCCTATGATGAATCTGTACAAGGAATAACAACATGTATTGATTAATGGCAAGGTTAGAGAAATATAGAACATTGTTTTAATATAATATATAAGTACCTACAATAAACAGAGATATCACAAATATAAAGGAGATTAAAATACTTCACAGGCATTGAAACAAAGTATTAAGTCAAATACAAAGTTAAAATTCATATTCTGTCATAATTTGGCTTTTATAATAAAAATGGCTAAATTTTAGAAAGCAAATAATATTACACACCTATGATTGTCATGGTTTTCATCACAAGAGATACCTTAGAGCTGTACTGGCTCACATTTTCAAAAACTTGAATCTAGTATCACAGGGCTCAGTTCTAGGATCGCTCTTTATGTTTTCTATATCAATGATTTTCCAAAGTGTTTAGAACATTATATATATATATATATATATATATATATATATATATATATATATATATATATATATATATATATATATATATATATATGACACACAACAATGTGCAAGTCATATCGATGTTAGCTTTGCTGAGAGAAAACTGAATGGAGATTAACAAATTAGCTTTAAGATGGACATATGACAATAAACATTGCTCAGATTTACAGAACACGCCGCCAAATGCAAACTATTGTACCTATAAGTAAATCCTGAAAATAATTATGAACTGTTCGTGTCCCAAACTGTTAGGTATCCTCACTGATGAAACTTCTCCAACTACCTGGAAGCAGTCTTTATTAAAATATGTAGGGAAATATGAATTATGAAACATATTCGAGGTTTCATGTCGAATCATTTAATCATAAGGGTACAGTACAGCAGCGTACTGTGTGTGGAGAACACCGTAATTCTTCTTACATGCAGATGTTATACACTGTTTTAGGAAATAAATAAAAATGATATAAAAAACAGCCAGGTGATCACAAAATGTCAAAGATATTTTATCTTCTACATAGTCTCTTTTGCACACTCTTTGATGATTATTAAGTAAGGATTACATTATTGTAAAAAAATGTATTCTCACTTTGAAGGTCTTAAATAATTTAACGCCGGAGATTGTTGATGTTTCCAGCTTTGAAAAGTAATATTAGCACAGGGATTATACAGTCGAGTGAAAACAATATACCAAATATTGAAGATAGTATTTGAAGAAATATTTTGCTTATGACGATATAGTTTTATGGAACATTTTGCAGCAATAATGAAACATATACTGATTTAGCATTTAAAAATTACATTGCTACATATGCTGATTTAGCATTTAAACATTACGCTGCTACATATATCGATTTAGCATTTGAAAATTATACGCTACATATACTGATTAAGCATTTAAAATTTATGCTGCTACATATACTGATTTAACATTTAAAACTTAAACTGCTACATATACTGATTAAGCATTTAAAATTTATACTGCTACATATACTGATTGAGCATTTAAAATTTATACTGCTACATATACTGATTTAGCATGTAATATTTATGCTGCTACATATACTGATTTATCATTTAAAATTTATACTGTTACATATACTGATTTAGCATTTAAAATTTATACTGCTACATATACTGATTTAGCATTTAAAATTTATACTGCCAGATATACTGACTGAGCATTTAAAATTTATACTGCTACATATACTGATTTAGCATTTAAAATTTATACTGCTACATATACTGATTAAGCATTTAAAATTTATACTGCTACATATACTGATTTAGCATTTAAAAATTATACTGCTACATATACTGATTTAGCATTTAAAATTTATACTGCCAGATATACTGACTGAGCATTTAAAAATTACACTGCCACATATACTGATTTATCATTGAAAATTTATACTGCTACATATACTGATTGAGCATTTAAAAATTATACTGCTCCATATATCGCTTTAGCATTTAAAAATTATACTGCTACAGATATTTTGTTGAGTAATCCCGTTTTTATGACTGCATAATAAATTTACGTGGTAGCTGTAAAATTTGTATGTGATAACAGTATGTAAACCTTGTATAATTTGAATTAAATTTCTTACTTTTGCATTATATTATTCCGTAGATGTTAACCTTATAGATGTATTTACTAATTATATTTAGTTTTGTTTAAATTGCAGGGTCATCGTGTAAGCTAGATGTTAGCCAATTATCTCCCCCACCCAGATAAATAAAGGAGAGTCTTCTTTGTTAATTTAGCATTCATCTTATTGCTATTATCTTAATTGTAATCGTATTATTGCTGTTATTATTATTATTATTATTATTATTACTACTACTACTACTACTACTACTACTGTTACAACTTTGGTCAATCGAAAAAAATTGCATCCAGTACATATTTATTTAGCATTTATTTTCAGTGGGTTTTTTTTTTATCTTCCATTATTTATTTTATACAATTAATACGTTCAAATGTTATCGAACTTGCCTCCAGGGAAAAAACATATAATCCCAGCCTACGTGATAAAAATCCAATAAAGTACACTAGTCCGTGTTTTGTCATGTAATTTTCTTTTAATACTGTAGTTCGTTTAAATTATCGATTGGATGTAATTATTCAATACAAATGTTAGTAAAATCGCACAGGACAATGATTTTGATATTTTTGCTGATCTTGCATTTAGAAAAATTTCATATGGTTTGTTAATTTTTTCTCCTTCCATTGTTTCCATCTTATTGTATGTCTTATCTGCTATACTAATTGTTAATTTCTGTGTTTCTATTTTTCTTCATCGGCTATCTCACTGTTAGTTTATTTTTCTACAAAAGTCAATTCTTTCTAAAGTGACTTTGATCGATTTAGCTGAGAAATAGTGAACGACTTTGTTGATCGTGACCTTGATCAAATGTTTCACAATCCTTTCTATTACAAAAATTAAGGAACAAAGTAATAATTCTATGATTACTTTATTTGATCAATACAAAGAATTTGTTAAACATGGCGAAAAAGTAGATGAAACACAATATAATGTAATTAAACCTCTTTTAGAAATTGAGTGGAAACATTGCATAACCAAAAATGGTCAAAAGCCAATGCAAATGTCTAAAAACGGTATACCAAAATAAAATGCTGGTACCTAAATATGAAGCTAGAAATAGAGATAGAAGCGATTTTCTCGTTTGTTTGGGTTCGATAAAGGAAGGAAATAAATAGAAACTAATAAATGATAGGCCAAAAGACAATCCTTTATAGAAACCCTTAGAACCCACAGTTTAACAACTGCAGTGAATTAGAGTTCTTGATGAAAAAGAAAACAAGTCATTAACATAAATTAACCAGATGCTAATCTTAAAAAAAAAATAGAGGACAGCGCCATAAAGAGGAAAAAGGAACAGATGTTACTCAGTTTACTTCAGTAGCAAATATTCTTACCTTAGGAGCTCTGGGCAAATACGTTTTCAGCTTGTAATCATAGCCAAAGAAAGAAGCAACCGCGAAGAAGGAGGTCAAATCAAAAGAAGTACATACTAAGGAAGTGTCTCAGACTATTGTCCTGAAAATGATTTTTTTTCAGTAAAGAGAGAAATATATCAAATATTTTCCAAGCTCATTCTCATACCGTTAGATGTCCTGCAGAGTTTATAATTATTGTAACGTAGTTTGCATTGTACCAATGAAAGGATTCAGGTTTGTTTTCGTGGGATGTTTTAATGATATCTGCGGGGGAAAAAAACCGTTTTATATACATTGGTGTAAATAAATAAACACAATCTTGCTCAGTCTATCTGTTTCGGTCATTTAAAGTGCAAGCTAATTTTGATGTGGACGGTGGCTCGGTCTCCACAGCGCCTCACCCCGCCGAACATATTACATTAAGCAATAATGAACCTTCCTTACTTACGGTAAATACCCGTTTCATTGTAGCTTGCTTTCAGATAAGAACGGCACCATTAATGTATATCTCACACTGAAATTCAAAGCATCGAATTTGCCAACGCAAATCATTTTTGTCAATCTCAGATGAAAATGGTCATATTCAAAACCTTTTGTCAAACAGATTCCGGTTTGATGAAAAACTATTTATATGGACAGATTTTCCAATGTGCGCAGAATCTAAATTGATCTAAAACCTTTACATGTACAATATCTAGAAGGTTATGGTAATGAAGGTTCCAGAAGAATGTGTACACTTCTATCGCGTGCAGTAATGCTTCACTATGTCACAGCAAATTCAATTGGAGTCAAAATTACATAACAAATTTTACTGAGAGTTGGTTGGAAGTTATATAGTAAGAAATATCAGCTCCTTGGAAATAGTTTACCAGCTATGTCTAAAAAATAAAATAAAATAACTTTAACATTCATACATACATACCGATATACGCATTTAATCATGTTACTAATTGTTAGTCACGTCATTCTCTCCTGTTGTGGTTTTAATAGTGACTGTATAGGCAGTGTTGTTTGGAACTTGTAAGTAGTGATAAGATTCTATGATTATGAAGAAAAAGAAAACTTAAAATGATGTGGAGCCATAAGTTGGTAAGCGTTTTGCGTAATCATACAGTGAAACCGAGACAGATTTAATTAAACTGGTGGATATTCTAAGCCAGGGAATCATATGTTCTTCGAATAATACAAATGGTGGTGAATCAGCTGATGTACATCAATAAAATTTAAATTCATATGCCCTAGGCTTGTTGAATAATTTTAATTGTAGTATTCAGACCCCATGCTGCGTGTTTTCGAAAAAAAACAAAAACATGCCGGTGAACCATGTTTGTTTGGTTTTTTTTTCTGATATGGATGGCTACGCTAGGATGGTGAGCCAGATTTTTCTTCCCGAACATAAAAATGGTAGAAGGTCATTTGCTGGTGTGCCAATTTTGTAACCATAAAATGGTCACGGGTTATATGTTTGAGGCAGGTGAGACATGATGTATATAGGATTGTTTTAGAAAAATTTAAAATAGTTGATCGTAAGATCTTTATGGTCTAGTTTTTTTTTTTTTTTTTTTTTAAAAACTGTTACAGCTATTAGTCATACATTGGTCAACGGCAAAATACCACAGTTCTGGTTATCTTCCATACACTAAAAAGAACAGTTTTCATTCTAGTGGTTAAGAAAAAGACATTATAGAAAATATAATGAAAATAAATGTTTAAGTTAACAAACATTCCCATTACACAAAATGATAAAACAACTATTGAAAGAAAATGCTGCATCAATTCCTAAGGTTATTGCTGCTATGAATATGATAGTAACAACTCTTTGTCTAACCACAACGCATGTTGTTAAACGTTTAACAGGAGATGAAAGAGAAAAGGTGTTGAAGAGAGATAGCACAAAATCATTCGTTGCCAAGCATTAAGAATGAATACAATTGTACCTTTGCGTTGGTCAAATGGCCATGTATAACTGGCAGTGTAATTAAGCCAGCGTTTAAAATCTTCCAGTCAAATTGTATATTTATTCACTGATCATGTAGTTTTGCTTATTTTAGCATTAAATAGTTTCTTGCTTGCAGTTGTAAGACAGGGTTTGGTAACATAAAGAATAAATCGGAAAAGGGCAACAAGTTTAGAAAAAAAATAATAACCTATTTTTCAAAGCATAAATTAAACCAGTTCCTGCACCGATGGATGGTCATAATTAAAGCCGCTTGCTATTTGCCAAGTGAGAGAATCGAAAATGTTGTAAATGTGTCTTGTAAATCATGAGGATTTAAATTTCATGTTCTGCTTTCATGTTTGTCCTTCCTGCCTACGTAATCTGTAATCACGTTCTCTTCTTTTATTTCGTTATTTACCGTTTGCTGGATTGTTTCAGACAGCGTATCAGCCATCGCAATATCTTCTTTACCATGACGATGTTTATAGTAGTATTTTATTCTTTGATTAAATGAATGTGATGACTGTTTTAAAATGTTTTATCAGCAATTCTGCCGGTTTTGATCACTATATATTACTAGGTAACACACTTACCTAATCACAACCAATAGCATAGTGTTGTCAAATTATTGAACCTGAAACATATTCTTTTAATCTTATTGTAATTTATTTTCTTTTTTTTCCTTCTGAATAATGGCCTTGTTTACATAGAATTAACTTTTCAAGAAACTTACTTTGCAGAGTCTCGAACAGTAGAACAAACTCCGTATTTGACGTTCTATCTTGTATTTGAGCACATGCAATGCATAACGCATATGACCTGATTGTATTACTTAATCCAAATATTCTTTCTTCTGTCAACCATTGGTATCTTGTAGACATAAAGGTTCCCGTCCTATTTTTATCCCTTGTCCTTACTGAATTTATTTCTAAAGCATCCATTTTTCTCTTGTATTCAATTCCAGTTCTGCAAATATAATAACATTTTTTAGTATTTTTCACATCAAATGGTGTATTATCTCTGTTTTGAATTCTCTTGGGCCATTGTCAGTAAGATTTTAAAAATTTCATCAGTACATCTTTATTTCCAGTCATGACGAGAATGAATAAGAAATTTATTTTAGATTATGTTAAGAAGTTGTAAGATGGGAATTTCACTTGACCTTGCTAAACCTGTAACAAAACCTTAGGAGGTCGTGCTGTGAAGGAGTCTGGCGGTCACATCAGGGGCAGTACGGCATTCAAAGTGCGTGGTTGTAGCCAAACAAATGATTACCCGATCAAGGCGCAAAATAACACTATGGAAAAAGGGTACGGCCATAGTCAGGATGGAAAGGAGGTGGGTAGCAAGCAACCATTAACAACACAACCAATTAGAGATGGAAAGAGTCTCTGATATTCCATCAGTAATTATGGTCTGACGATCCCTGCGAATACAAGCTAAGCCGCCACCTAGCATACAAAAGGCGAATCGAACTGGAAAAGAGGGAGACATTAATATAGCAGTGAACTATCAAACTGCTGTACACATTCACCATCCGCTGGAGGCTAACC
>JAECUM010057135.1:0-18537 GCA_016617855.1 Megalonaias nervosa
GCTATATTGTTTCTTCAGACTGATATGTTCAATGTGTAAACAAAACGTTGCTTACTACTAACGCATATGGAGCAAGATCTATATCTTTTTCTATCTTCTTCACTTCTGATTGTATTGAATAGGTCATATACCCTCTGTAATGTTTCAACTGAATGTAAGCAAGTATCAGTGAATTTGTTTTAAACTGGCAATAGTTAATAGCAAACAAGCATAATAACCAATTACGTAAATTTCGTGTTATTACTTTGACCGTTGAAACTATATGAATTGTTTTAAAATAAAACTAAAACCTCGCACACATATATCACAAACCACTAGACACCTGTATAGCTCTAAGGAGAATGTTTCCTAACAATTCTTAATTGTAGTTTCTTATGTCCTCTGTGTAATTATTTTTTTGACTTGTGAAAAATGTACGGTGTATATGCTGCTCTCGTGGCGGATTTGGAATATACTCGTCAATAGTACTTTGTTTTTGGTATAGATTACAACTTGCACAATTGTTTACCATATCATCAATACTTCTCGATTGCAGATGTTACTGCTTCATGATGTTTGAAACCTTTCGATCATATACATCATCGTATCCATTATATTCTAGTAATTTCTGTTCTACAATTGCTTAAAATAAAGACGTAAAACTATACATATTTTAATGAAACCGTTTTATACCTGTCGTAAGGCAGATCGCTCCTTTGTATTCAACTTTGGGTTTCTCTATTACAATGGTCGATCTCCTCAAACAAATGAGTACTAATCTCCTTAATTTTGTGCCGACGTATTGATGCTGTTCTTTACGATGGATTTTCTATTACTGTGTAGGCTCTAGTATTGATGGAGTAACATTTTGTTCCTCAAGTTAATGTCTGGTTGATGTAAGGTAGTCGATTACAAACTAGACGATTGAAACTGTAATGGCCGGCTTGAAAACTTTCAAAGTATTCATTGTTGATGGAGAATAATTTAAAACATCATTTGTTTGTTTTGTTTATTCTGAAGCATTTTCTACGCTAAAGCAGGAGCATAACTTAACGCTGAATGACGAATTGTCTTAATAGTGTTTAATACTTCTCTACTCTTTCTCTTATCACACTTTGCAAAGAGAAATTAGAAGTTTAAATTTCGTGTATTGACAATTTTAACATATAGTCGAATGTGAAATACGTGAAACTGGAATGATCAGTTTTTAAACTTATTAATTGTCTAGTACTAGTGGTGAACATATTTTCACACTTAAAGCATGCGAGCAGCATTAAATGTTTCAGGGCGCATTGTGGTGATAATGGCTTATGTTCCATTCGACATTTATATGCAGTGAGTAAATTTGCAAATGTTATAGCAGACTTAAAATGTTTTTCAACCGTGTGTATAGAATTGGGGTATATGTAAAATAGTGTTGCCTCATTGAAAACAATGTACGTTTTGGTGATTGATCTTTACTGTATCCAGCATCTTTATCAGCAAAATGATATTCACTTGGGACATCTTTCCTGCAGATACGAAAGAGTCTATAAAGAAATGTCTTTAATTTTTGACGAAACTAAAATGATTCACAAACAGTTACAACACCTCAATATAAGATTTCGTATTTTGTCTTTGTTTCATTTATTTAGACTAGTAAGTTGTCCCCCAACTGTGATGTTCTTTGGAGGGACCTCGTTGTTTAAAAGAATTCTTGTAGTTTCTCTATCATTGAACTTTGGCTTCTTAACTTCCAGTAGAAGTGTTCCAACTGTTGTTCTTTGATAAACTTGATTTTATATTGTTTTTGTCTTCTTTATAATGCATTTATCTGACAAGAAAATTTGGAAATTTAGCTAAAGAACGACTTAAAAAGTTTAGAAACATTTGTTTCAAGATGGTTTACAATGCTGCTTTAAGCAGTGCACAAGGATCTGAAATGTGTTTATTTACTCGAGCAAATTAGGTCTCTAAATATGTTCAAAATATTGTAAAGAGAAAAATATAAATGAATTACAAACTTGTCAAAATGAGTACAAGAAATCGTCATTTTGTAAATAATGGTACTTCAAAGATAGAAGAATAGAAATAGAGATTACTGTAGCAAGCATCTGAACAAATAGGTATCACGATGATGATGAAACGTATCATATTGCAAAACACTACAACGATGTCAAGCAAGACAGTAAATGTAATGTAATTGCCATCAATTGATTTATATCGAAAACGGCTGCACTTGAGAAAACCCAAACGTACTAGTGATGAAAACCTTTATATAAAGCACGTAATTCCGTGTGCGTCTTTTAATTATTTAGCCCTGGTCAAACACAAAATATGATAGCAGGATAAGATATGTCTACATACAATACGATTTATGCAAGACAAGATACTAAAGATCGCGAAGAACATTTTGACTCATTCAAAATGGTTAAATTCATCATTTAGATGATGTATATGTACATCAACATTTCTATTCTCATTTCGTCGATAGTTTTTTAGTACAACATAATGTATGCAGTTATCACTATTACAATAAATGTGGTTAAAGTTTCACTTGCATCAATAATAACTCAACCCGTACACGCTTTACTTTTTAAGATTTTTTCAAACATCTGTATGGTCGTTATTTCAGTTACCCTTTACAAATAATTATCATTATCAGTTCTTAAACTAGTACTCACCAGATAAATGCAAACACAGTTTATATTAGAAAAACCCTGCAGGTATATAATTCTCTTCCATGTCATGTCTTTATTTTTAGTTCAACTTATTAAGTGCCTAAGGTGTTCATTAGAATAATGTCACGTATTCTAGATATTACATTGTGTGTTAATGCATATGATAACGATTTGGCATTTCTAGCCGCTCAAGCATGCATAAAGACTGCATGGGTCTTCCCGGGTTTATTTCTCATCCATTTTGTCCATTTGATTCTTTTGTATGGTGCGACGTTTTCGCAGGTGGTGAATGACCGAATAGACGTATCCACACTTTTGATCTTCTTTCTCCATCGTTCGTTTCAACAGAAGTCTCTCTATAGACGTTTGGTATTTACTTTCATATCAGTACATTAGCTTTCGTAAAATGTCAGCCCATTTTCAGGTTTCATTCGAATGAAATAATTCAGTCTTCTAATTTTCAAAGTTTTTTAAAACGTTACACACTGCAGATGTTTGGATGCTTCCACTCTTTCCTTTTAGTTTTTGTATGTTTGTCTGAGTAAGTTGGAAAGTACTCCATTTTGAGCATATGCTATCTTTATCTTTTTATTGTTAACTGAGTTTCTTCATCAAAAGTTATAATTGTACGTTCTCTATCTTTGGAAATGTCAAAGCACTTCTATTTCTGAGTACCGATCCAATATAAAACATTAAGAAAGTCGCACATATTTTGTGAGATTCTTTACTTGCCAATTCGTCCACTTCTTAAATTCTCTTTACCTATACAGCAACATAAATAACCAATTGAAAACTGCATTACCTATCCAGCCAACTACCGGCTCACTTACCAACTGCGCAATCAGCCTACATACCTATCTGCCTTACATAAATATTGTGAGGATGAATTTTCTTATTCTTTTCATACTACCATCGATTCACAATATACGTATATTCATTTGAACAGGATGTCGCTTACTACGAAAATTGGGAGAATGGGGCATTCATGACCGTTCGATGTGTCAAAAGATCAAATAGACAGTGTGAGAGAGTCATCGTAAGTATTTATGTAATTAGTAGTATAAAATGTACAAATTTGCATCCACAAATAGAGATAATATTTTCTGTATTGTATAGTGTATGATTCAGTTATCTGGTGTGCTTCGTTAGATGTTGGTTCAGACCATAGGCGTAGTTTGGTCAAAACCTCACAGTAGATATATCTAAGACTCCACATTGGTCACATACATACACATATATACTCTTGTGAGACCGGCCTCCATTGTTCTCAATTTTTCATACGAATGGGGCAAAGTCTGAATAAAGCTTGGCACCTATTGCTCCAAATTAGTGCGTATTACATTGTGTAATATTTTAAACACTTTTTAATTTCCTGAGCACTGAGTTGAAGGGCTTCACACACACCAGCCCACTCACACACTGTGGTACACTCTTCGTACACTTAAGCGGTTATTAACAAGAGTACAGAAATGTTCTCCGACTGCTGTGTGATCCGCTTTATTGAATGTTGCTAAGGAGAGCACCTAATATAGTTATCGTAAACTCAGATGTGTCACCATCACTGCAATAAGTAGGAAAGGAAGATCAAAACACTATAGATGGCGATAAGTAAAGTAAAATAAGTCCGATTCAAAACTGTACATAGTGACTGATCCAATTAAAATCAATACTAATTCTAAACGACGATACAAAAATTAAAAATAAAAAACAACTGGTATATCACATTACAATCTTAATCCAAATTAGCTGACGTGTGTGTTTTGGATTTGTTTGTCGAAGCGTTACCAATTTTTCAGTCATATCGCAAAGATGTCTGTAGTGTGAGAGTTTGCAGTGATGTCTAGCAAAGGAGTATCATTCCGCAGACATGTATCATCATGTTCCACCCAGTGATATTATCCTGACACCAGGCCGACCGGTTCTAATACTAACTCTCAATGCTGAGCGCCATGCAAGGCGGCTGTTAGTGCCATTTTTATAAGTCATTGAAATGACTCGGACGGGGTTTGAACATGCAACCTCCCGCATTTGAGGCAGACGCTCTAACCACGTAGGTCACCGGAGTGGTCATTAAACTGGTGCACTCACCTTAAGCAAGTCCAAATTGCCAATGAAAATAGAAAATCATCACATATTTACTGCAACTCATTCGTTCGCAGACAGACCATATTGACAGATACACTTCAAGAATTAATAGTGAGGAATTTAAAAGAAAATTTATTGGTCACAATGTGACATTAAGGTTTGATAGAATCAGCTCAACTGGGCAGTGCGGACGGTAATATCCGGTTGTAGGTTTTAATTACTGCAGTTGGGACCTTGCACATTTTGCAGTGTTAGCAGCTAACAAACGTCATAATAACTCTATAACAGGAACTGAAAATTATCATCGAATATATTAAATCATACGAATCGTCTGGCTTGACGTCCTGGACTAAATTAGTTGTGAAAGATATCAATGTCCTGTAAGATAAAAAAGCTAGATTTATTACAATATCTTGAAATGGACTTTAGTTCTAACAGAGCGTATGTATACCTTTTAGGACATTAATCAGTTTAATGTAATACTAGTCTGGTATCCCATTAAATTCAAATGCCATTGCAAACGAATCTCCAAATCTACTTCTAATGTACAACCGCATTGCTGTCATCGTATATATTAAACAGCTTTCCTCTTATCCATGTAATTTGTTCTTCACTTGCTGATCTAAAGTATACGTAGGATTATATGCATTCTTTGCCTGCAAATAAAGATTTCTGTCATATTGGTACACGATATATGAATGTTGTTTCAACTCATTGAACACTTTGTTAGTTTATATTTTATATTCATAATCCGTAATATTTATAACTTGCTTTTGTGTATGCATGCAGTATCATGCCACTTCCGCGAATAATTCCACGTTTAAGCATCTGACATATGTCATAATCTCTGGAACGCTGATATTATTCAGCTTATCACATACTATATACGTTACATATAACGTATGCAGCTTAATATTTGTGATATTACCACAAGTTAACACATCACTTTATGTGATTATGATGGGTCCAAATAAGTCCATGAAATTCTTGCGCAGTATTCTCTTTACTAATGAGCTTGTTATGGTACACAACATTGGGCGCATGGTAATTGCAAAACTGCCCAATGATGTCAAAGCGCAATAAATTATCTTATTTCTACGCTATAAACATACGATTTTAAAGGATGTTGTGAACGCTCAGTAATACTTTCAAAATCAGAACAGACAGATTAGGGACGTGTAATTGATCCTGATATTGATATTTGTTTGCAACTGAACTTTGCATTATTATTGGGTCTCGGACATCAGCGCCATCTTCGACCGGATACATAATATGTACTGGCTGCCAAACATTTATCACAATGACCCTAGACCACTGGTCTTCACTGTTTAACGACATACAATCTGAGCAACATCGCCAACATTTTTTAAACAACTCGGGCTCTCCGCTTTTCAAACTTTCATGAAAAAATCATGGGCCATTGATCGCCATAATGTTATCATAAAGAAATCCTTGGGCCACAGTTCCTCAAATTTGTTATGAACAACACCTGGATCTCTAGTCCTCACAATGTTATGAAATAGAACCAGTGAAATTTAAAAGATCTTGGAAAGAGAAAAGATCACCCACACCTACCATATGTCTCAAATATAATACCAAAAGCTAGTACATTTAGCACAGATTTAATCGTTTTCATTCAATACGGGGTTAATTGAAACAACTATTAACTATTTTCTTTAACAACATCATGGACTACAGAACTAAAAAATGTCAAGTTTTATGCGAGAGCTGGTAAGTGGATATCACACAAAGTTTAACCAGATACAAATATATTATAATATTTGCCATACAAACCATTAAACAGACTTGATATATACACTGTTGTCTGAATACTTAATACAATTATCTTACGAACACATTTTTAAAACCAACAAACAACAACAGATGTATGTAAACTTGGAATACATTGTAATAACTTTAACATCCTACCACAACATGATTGGAGACATTGAAAAGATAAGAATATGTCTATAAGTTTTATTATTATGTGATAAACTGTAGGTAAATAAATATCTAACAGTGCTGAAGATGAACTACATTATATAATACCAACAAGTTTCAATAACCTTCATTTTGAATACAAACTAAAAGCAAATTAAAACAGGGTAAAGCTGACTCATGCATAGATAAAGAAGAAAACAGTAGATTTTTTCTTCGAGATTGCAACGGAGGATCAGATAGAGGAATTGTTTATCTAAGTGAGTGTGGTCCTTTACTTTCATAAGCTTTAATATGTCTTTTAACTGAAGTATTTTACCCGGATCTTTTTTATTAGCAATATCTTCTTTCTTTTGCAGTATAAAATTGTCATTAAACAATGAGGATTAATTTTCGTTGATAATATGTTTAAACCTACAATATTAGTAGGATGCACGGAGCTTGTTCATTCCTCTTCTGCCTGATCAGTACAAAAATATATTAAATTTTGTGTTTATAGGAAATGTATATATTTTTGTAGTATCCGACTTGATTCATAAAACGACTAAATGTCACTTCCCCCCATATCTATAAATCCGGAAATGGGTAAAATCTCCGCCAGCATGCTTGCCAGACATAATTTGAATGCCCTCTGATTATATGGCGTGTGATTTTGTGTTTTGTGGCTGATCACGGTAATGCGACACAACATATTTGTTTTGTTGAAAATCACACCATTTTTTTGTTTTTTTTTTTTTTTTGTTTTTTTTTGGGGGAGTGTTTGGTGAGACGTGTGATAGAATGAATTAATACTCTGATAGAAAGGTTATTGTTGGCGGATGACTTGTCAGAATCACTTAGCCAAATTCGGCATTGTCATTGTAGTAGCAATTATTCCAATGAAAACCGTAATGTCGTAACACTGTATTTGTTCCCAGTGCATCGAAGGCCTACGCTTACAGCGAGTTAGCTAATGGTGCTCTGAGTTACCCAAATACTCGATATAAATTTGCGATGCATTTGCCTCCAGTCCAAATTATAACTGTTACATGTCAACCACATGTTCACAAGATACTCTACTGCCAGGCCATTGTTTTTCAAGCTCACTCAATACTCAGTCGACGGTATTTAGGACTGGTATTCGGTATGAATAATTCGTGTGATATTTCTGGGTATCCCCAACCACAACTTGTCCTAGTCATGAGCATGTTGGTTTGCTTTGGCTTTTTGTGTTTTGGTTGTTTGTTTTTGTTTGCTTTTTTGTTTGTTGTTTAGGCTACGTGAGTTCTACTTGCAAAACGCAAGTGGAGTTGAAAATCCCGTCTGCACTACCTCGATTTTGAGTCTCTCGAACCAAATGGTTTCTCTGGATGTTAGCTGAAACGACATTACCGGTTCATGTGCTATTAGGACTCCGTTTACACAGATTCTAACAGATTCCCCAGTTACATCACTACAATTTCCATGGAGGCAAATGAAGCCCGATACCGTGATACAATCCTTGCATAAAAGTTAGTTAATCCTCTCAGTCCCGTCTGGGACCTAAGGCTGCAACTATCTTCCGCCATCTAGATCGGTCTTGAGCTATGGCTTGTTCCTCGTCTAAGAAAAGTCCCATCGCTTCCAGTTCAGTCGTCACTGTCCTTGGTCAGATTATCTTTGGCAGTCCACATTTGCGCTTTTCAGCTGGTGCCCATCTGAGAGCTACCTTGTGTATCCGTTCTTGTGGCATCCTCATTACGTGCCAAACCCATTTGATCCCACGCATCTTGATCTCCTTGGAAATGCAGATAAATCCCGTCTTTTCATGAATGTTCATCTTGATGATCTTGTTTGGCCAATAGATGTTGCACATTTTACGGAGGCAACTATTGTGAAATGGGTGTACATCACTCAGGTCTGTCTTCATTACTCTTTAACACTCGGAGACGTTCAACAATACCGACCTTACATTACTGTTACAAAATCTGTTTTTTGTCTTGTGTATATATTGTTTTTTTTTATCCATACAGTGAGGAGTCTGCTGAAAGCGGTTCTGGCTTTAATTATCCTGACCTTGATATCCTCTTTGGCACAGTTGTCTTAGCTATATTGGCTACCTAAGTAGGGTTTCGTTTTATTGACATGCACGCCATTCTGTTTAGCATACTTGCTTGAAGATGAGAGTGCCTTGACGAAATAAGAGCCAGATCATCAGCAAGAGAGTTCACTGGATCACACTGGCATAGACAGATGCCGTTTGATGCATTATTTAGTTGATTGTGATGAGAAACAGAATGGGATAGAGGATGCAACCGTGCCTAATACCAGATTTAACTTTGAACGGCTCGCTAAGAGTATTGTCAAGGATAACGCGCAAGACAAAGTGCTCATTAAAGCTCTTTTAATTCTCTTGAGTGGTATTCTATTGGCTTTGTGAATCTTGCATAGACTTTCCATGTGAACACTGTCACATGCCTTGTTGAAGTCAATAAAGTCGATAAAAGAGTACATTCAACGCTAGACACCGTTCAATGATGTCACTTGCAACAAATATCTGATTTATACATTCCCTGCTTGCTCCTGCCTGGGTTTGAAGTTCATATCTGTTTCAATCCTTGGGAAAGGAATTCTGCAAAAGTCTTTGCTGGAGATATACAAGAGTGTTATCCATTGCCAATAGTCGTAATTGCTGAGGTCACCTTTCTTGGTAGCTTAACAATAAGGTCTTTACTCCAGTCTTTTGGTATTATATAATTTTGCTATAACTTTCTAAAGAGGTCAATCAGCACCTTTGCAGTTGAGTTTATATCAGTGTAGCAGGAACATATATTTTATAATTTTATATATTTATGTTTTAATTCGGCAGAAGTGGGTATTTTATTATTTTATGTAATTAATGTTCATTGATGAGTGAAATAAAGTCATCAGTTGCAATTATTGTGTTATTCTCATTTTACACATATTTAGCCAATTAGGCAACCTTGAACAAGGATTACCTGTTCGAGTTTTGTTCCCTCTGAGCAATGAAGCTACCCTGATTATTGTTCATGCTGAGCTATTCTATTATATGACAAGTGGTAAGTAACTTTCTGATTGGTTAGTTTGCTACTTGTCTGTATAATCAACATAGCATGAACAGCATATTAGTGGTGGTCATTCCAGTGGACCTTCAGAAGGATGCTGGTCATGGGATTGCAGTAAGAAAGTACCTGGTGATTCTCTTGCTTTTAGGAAAATGTGACTTGACCTTTGTCCCAGATGATAAGGTAAATGGACTTATAATATAGGGTGCAAGAAAGCAGGAGTAAAGTGCATTTATCTCCATTTACCAACCTCGTGCACAACAAACCCAATTTCTTATAACAAATACTGGACTTGTATACTCTGTTTAACTTGTTGGGAATCAATTCCAAGTGTCTTGCCGGTCTTCGTAGTTTTGACTGCTGCTTATGACCTCTGCTTGAGTAGCTGGGCTGATATCGATGTCATTAATGTCATCTGATGATGGCGGTTCTGCAGCTGATCAGGCTACTAATTTTTCGAAGTGCTGAAACCATCTCTCATCCTGCTTCCTTTGCGTTGTTATTACTCTTCCTTGCTTATCTTTCACAGGCGTTGAGTGTTTAGATCCTTATCCAAAGACATGTTTTGTAATATTGTGCACAATGTTCCATTCACACTCTTCTGCTGCTTGTTCAGCCTCATTTGCTGCTTGCTCTGCCTCAAAAAAAAACCAAAGTCTTTTGTATCCTTCCGGACTCTTCTTTTCACTTTTTGTCATTCCGTTTATAACCTTTCTGTGTTCCTTTAATCAACTTTGCTGCACGCACCAGTTTGTCTTTGGCCTTTCTCTTTTCATCTATTATTTTACAAGTCTCTGATGTTAGCGATCTCTCTTCCTTTTTCTTTCGATAACCGATGCTTTTCATTGCTGCTTCAGAGCATATATTTATGATGTTGGTGTGTGGTATTTGTTGCCCGTATTCGTAGCTTTATCTTGGTTATCACAAGGTAATAATCACAGTTGACATCAGCCCCGCGATGGACCTTGATATCTTGGATAGATCTGCACCACTTTTTGATGATGACAACATGGTCAGTCTCGTTCACAGCGTGCCCATCGGGAGATTGCCAAGCTAGTGTACGGATGTATTTGTGCGGGAAGATAGTGCCACCTAGGACACAGTTAATGTTGGGGCAGAAGTCCACAACTCTTCACAGTTGTCTCTGATGACTCCACAGCCATATTGCACCATCACCTCTTCATTTTTTGTAGTGTCTGTTCTTACCTTGGCATACATATATCCCATTATCATGAGCATGTCATTTTGTGAGATTTTGGAAAATGTTTGTTATAACTGTTTATACCAGTCTACCTTATCTTCCTCCTCAGCCTCATGTGTTGGGGCATAATACTGAATGATGCGGAGCTTTCAAAACAGAGATTCTAACGGATGCCCAATATATGTCACTACAACAACCATGGAGGAAAATAAAGTACACGCCAGATCCCGCTTCGATGATACTATCCTTGCTTTTGCTGAGTGTCAAACCACCAACGTTTTGAAGGTCTTACATTGAACCCGAGCGAATCAAACATTACGATTTTATTTTCGAAAGTCCGCCATCTGATGTGTTTATATCTCCCATTAAGTACATCACAGCACTAGTGCCTGCGTTGCTGGACAACTGCTGTGACAATGACTACATTTTGTCATGTGATCTCGACCTATGGGGCCTGGAAGTTGCGACAATCATCGTGACAACGAGCACCAGAAGGTTTACGGCGAGGAAGCCAATGATATTTCCAACAGTCCTTAGCAAGAACGTCACGACTGACCCAATATTTCAGGGCAGAGCTTAGGCTTTTTTCTCTACTAGAGTTTTAAGAAATCCATTCAGATGGTCCATGTTCTGTTTCACCCATATCAGTGGGACTCATAATCTGGTATACGCATCGGCTTTGTGTCATCTCCGGCGCTACATTAATAGTGCAATTGTGTATAAGGTGAACAAGCGCGATCAGAAGCAGAACTATAGTGATACCCTGCTCATGAACGAGTGTATTCATCCCGCCTGGCAATGATTGTATCCTCATGAATGAATTTCCTGATAACTACATAAGTTGTTTGCTAAGTCTCTGTTTGCAATGCGTTAGCTGATTCACAATCCATGCGAAGTAGTTCCCCATTGTTTGTCGTTTAGGATTGTTACTAATCTCGTTCCTCTTTATATAATGTGTCATCCAGACTTTTTCTAAGCCCATCCACGCCATTTCTGATCTCCGCCATCGCATATAGGGTGTTGACAAGAACGCCAAGGTTCGTTTCAAGTGACTTGATTAAGCCGAGGAGTTCGTGCACCTGCAGAGGTCGGGATTATCCGCCGCCTCCTGCTTGACTGCGTGTTCCAGAATTCCATAATCCTATTTATTTTATAATATGTCATCCTGGTTGTTTCGGTCATGATTGTTTTACACTGCGGAAAGCTTTTATTTATGTTTCGCCTAAGGTTTTGTTATTTTGTACGCCTAACTCTCTGTCTAATTTAGATCATGTTTGCAGGTTAACTGAAACAAGTTATTCCCCCACCACCACCACCACCACTATGCTCCTAAGCCGCTACACTTTCTGCCGTACACTTTAGATTAGTTTTTCGCATTCAATCATGAGTCCTTTGCGATACGTATCGAATTCGGCTTGAGGCCGTTCATGTTTCCCCGCTGATACAATATCTTATTGCTTGTACCCGGCAGGCCCATTGCTGCCTCCAGCACAAGAAGGGATTTTCGTCAGTTGTTCATCTGTCATATTTACCTATGTGGAAAAGGGTTGTTCTCCTTCTTTCGGCTAATAGGCATCACGAGGGTAAAAATCTTCCATCTTAGAGCCTCCTTTAATGATATCTTGCTCAAGCAAATATAATATCTTGCCAAAGGATGGAGATGCGATCTCCAGTATTACCTATATCATAATTCATTCACAATATGGAAACGAGCTCGACTCAGTGCGCCTTATCCGCCACGTTCACAGTTTAAAGGGAGCTCCAAGTACAGTCGTCTTGAGTTGCAACCTAAGCACCAGACCAAGACAAGTTACTTATTGTCATATATCCTATAATCATTAGCAACCATGGCATTATATAAGGTAGCGCCAAGAAGGCAATCAAAACGTAACTGGTGGTACAGCAGAGCCAGTTTATTTACACTGTAATATGGAGAAGATCTGAATAGGCCATTGCCAAAAAAATACATCTCATGCTCGAAGTCGATGGGTCATTTATTCAGATATTTGGTTGAATGAAAAAGATATCACTAAATGTGGCCCACCAGGGCATCCAGAACGTGAATACTGTTACCATTCATATCGGCGCTGGCGTCACCGATAACTACACAGAATCACGCGGATCAATTTATAGAGAGTTTGTAAACCGATTTGTTTTTGTGCCACTCGGCTTCGAACTGCTACATGATCACATACCATATTACCAGTCCTGAATGTCAGACAGACTCACATTTCAGCTGCCATTTAATGACTACAACAGGGTGATACGGAAAACAAACATAGGGAAGATTTCTCCCTCTGCGGCATCTCTGTGTAGTTTGCCGTTGTGATCTAGCAGGTACGATACAGTAAAGGAATGTTGAATGTGGTTATCTTGAATACCCGGGTGCTAAGGCACCACGGAACAGTGGCGCAATAGAACTACCTAAACATGCCGCGAAAGAGCATGATGGAGACAGTCATGCTCATGGAGGACACAACTGAATGTTCGGATTTTTCTCTCGATACTGAGCATTTCAAACGACATCGCATTGACAATGAGTCGTTGATGTTCTTGGGCGTCGCAAACCAGATGTATACCCATGTGCAGGATAGATATCAACTGAGGGGATACAGCTTGAAATAATGGCCAGAGAGCTATGAAGGACGCACAGCCTCTGACAATTAATGTTATTGCATTCTATCAAAACAGGCTTGTTTCGATCGTCATCTAAATGAAGTCAATGGAGATTGGTAATATTATGAGGGCGCTGATCTTTCTCTCATGAAAATATGAGCACTTAGTCTATGACCATAGAGTCATAACAACGTCCGAAATTTCAAAATATCTGCCAATCTCAAACAACTCGTCATTTTTACATAGACTCTAACAATTCCTGAGTAGGATTTAAAACGACCTTGACTACCTTAGACGACAATAGATGACATTGTGAGTGTTTGTTGGTTTCACTAAAATAATTTCATATATGTAAATGAAACATGTTTGCCAGGCTTAAGAAATATTCCGCAAGTCAATTTAACTTTTTGGAGACAAATTTAAATATCTTTGAAATGTCTTAAATAAATTAATATTCCAAACGGTTTCTGTTACGACTCGATGATCTTTTGCTTTGGAACAGAAAGAGGCAAAACCAACAAGTTTTATAAAATACCAGAAATATTATATTTCTCTATAATATTAGGTGTAAATTTAAATAGAACTTACAGCATTGTGAATTAAATCCAGAATAATAATAAGTTATGTGACAAGTCCAAAAAGGTGGTATTACGAACGGATTCCATTCTTGAATGTGATAATATACCAGTAGTCTCGAATAAGTTCATGTACCAACAGTTTGGATGAATCAATGTCATAGAATCCAGAATGTCTACATGGATTCACAATAATACAAAATGTTTAGTCCAAAACTCAATAAGTACTTTGTAATTAAAATGAATAATTTGAATAAGTGTTTCATCTCACATTGCATCTAAGCAAATCTGTAAATAATTCCAAAGACTGAACTTAAAGAAGGAATGAAAAAAATTGTTTTCCAGAAATTATATAAAAACCTAAGTAATAATAAAAAGTCCAGTTTGTTGGTTAAAGGTTCTCTTCCAGAACATTCCAATATTTGTAAATAAGGCTAAACACTGAACACAAATATCAGTATAGAATGCATTTCTAAGTTGATTAAATTCACAAAAGCTAGCTATCGAAACATATTGTTTACAAATGACCATTAGCTTAAAATACAACCTACAATGGATGAATTAAAGCTAAGCACACACTAATTATATATACATAACAATATGAATCAAGATAGATTAAAACCCTCTTGTGATAGCGATTACAATCAAGTTATAATACATTTACAATGGGCTACCAAAAGCCAACTGACACGCAATTGACATTTCTTGCCTTCGTCCAATTATGAATCAAGAGATCTCTGCCCATTGACGATTGTCTAGATATTCTGCTAGGACCCTTGCGCAAACAAAATATCAACGCTAACCCCTCATCCTCTTACACAATGCTCTTCTGCTATCTGTTTTATCACAGATTCCAGAGCTTTCTACAAAAATATTAGTAAGTATGATGAGTATTAAAGATGCAACCGTAAGCAAGCTTTTCTTTTCATCCTTATGTAGAACTTATGTTTGAAACAGTAGATAAAGAACTAGAGAAAGAATAGAGAAAGGATGGAAAGCCAGTAAACTGATACGTGTGGATTACATTCTCATGAATATGTATTTTTCCACATTACAAAGAACGGAAACATACGACTAGGGGGACAGAAATTCCGATCTTAAACTAGCGTCGACCTACGTTCCGTCATGAAATGTGTTTGAAGCTCCAGGTCTTTTCGGTACACGATATATTCTGCATGACCAAGCAAATATTCAGAGAGATATTTTATTAAACAAACATCAAGGTTTGTAATAGTTTCATTGAATTTGCTGAAAAAATATCCAGATACATTTTACTTATTTCTGTTCCATGTCTATGAAATTTTGCGTGTCAGTTGAAAACAATGACAAAATTACATGAATGAAGTTTGGTGTAATAAATTTGTTATATCGGTTAATGGTTCTAATTTCAGTTTCATAATGATTATTGTCTTTTTTCATTGTATCAGCTGATAATAATATCATTACCGTCCTCGTCCAACAATTTTGCATTTTCATTAAAATCTTTAAGAACGTTGTATCATCTCTGATCGTCAACAGATGTGCCACTAAATACAATTTATCCAACTTGAGCCATCTCATTATCAGATTCAGCAACATTTGCGTCTTACCAGACCCAATGGACCTATGATAATTGCTCTTATAGAATGTGGTAGCGCTGATGATGCTTGACTGGCTCCTGCTTTCGTGTTGCTGAGAAATCAATTATATCCATGTTTTAGAAATATAATAATTATATGAATTTATATTATGTTCAATACAGAGCAACCACCCCCACCATTGGATTAAGAACAATAATAACGAGAAATAAAATACGAGTACTTACAGGCAAGTGTATCAAATGTGGTACATAAAAATTTAAATTTATTTGGTCTCGTACGAATACAGGCGGAGATATCGCTGCCTCACTGGGACTCCATGGGCAAAAATCCCAGGAGAAAAACATCCGCCTAGATATAATTATTGTGGTCCTGGAAACCGACTTGATATTCGACTTGACGAACGAGACCAACCAAAACCTGGAGAATATCCAATAAATGCGATTGATCAAGCGTGTCAGGTTCGTGATGTCGCGCATAAAAATAAGGATTTACAACAACGACATAGCGCAGATGTGATGTTGATTCATACGTTAAAGTCTGTAAAAAATAAATCTCTGGGAATCGCTTGCTAATTGGCTGGTAAGATCTGCGATGAAAGGTAAACTAGTACCAGGGGCAGTTAATTAGTCGGCCAATTATTATTATTATTATTATTATTATTATTATTATTATTATTATTATTATTATTATTATTATGGAATCGATTTATTACAGCCCAGATGATATTGGAGGGGTAGAGCAGCGATTAGTAAACTTGCTGATGCAGTAGGTGTTGCACGTTCTGTTTCCGCAGATTTGTTAGCACGACAGGCAATATGGCAAATTTATCTACCACCTCCTAAACAAATTCAGTACGCACATTTTGATGTTAGCGCTCCTAATGAAGTTCATCAAGCAGATATTTTGTTTTTACCTCATGATACTATTAAAACACGTAGACATCAATCACGCACATACAAATACGCGTTAACTGTCGTTGACGTAGCAAGTAGACATAAAGAAGCAGAGACGCTATCATCAAAGACTGAAGTTGCATCGGAACGAATTTATCAACAAGGATCCGGACCACAAGGTTGTCTACGATGGCTACAGTTGCTACAGGTAAATCCTGGCAAATTTTCTTGGTGCAGTAACGTCTTTGATGAAACGACATAACGTCAAAATCAGACGAGGACACACCACAATTCATCGTGATCAGGCAATCGTTGAGCGATTTAATCGAACACTTACTGAGCGATTGATTGGATATCAGTATGCGCAGGAAATATTCTTGAATAGAGATCAGAAAGACAAGAGATCTCTTGAATGGGTTGCAAAACTACCAAGTGTTCTAGCTGCGTTAAATAATGAATATACTCGTGGAACTTCTATGAAGCCTGATGGGCAACCCGCCGCATTTCATTGCGATCACTCAAAACATATACCAGTAAAACGACATGACTCTTTCTCAATACAACCAGTACTAGGTAATGTTACTGTCAGATATTTGTATAAACCTGGTGAACTTGAAGGACGTAAAAAGAGCACCTGACCTAATCTGGAGCGTAACCACACATAAAATTTCTAGCGTGGTAAGATCCACGGGTAGACTGCAATTTACAGACTAGATTCAACTGCTCCTCAGCGTAGATTTGTTCGTGAACAATTACAAATAATCCCTGAATATATACAATTACCACCGCTATCACTTTTGTGAACTGGCTCCTCGACGTCGATTACACTCAATACAGGTCAACATAACATTTTCGCGTGTGTGACCGAGACCACTATTAATGATATCTACTGTAAATTGTTTTGGGTCAATGGGAGAATACTTCCACAACATTACTGTGTTACATCTTGCACAGTGACTATTCTGTCGCTGTTTCAATCTCATGATAAATTTAGCATCGAGAACAAATTCACTCTTATGTTTTATTTTTCGTCATATTCCTTATAACCAGCTAAATGTTTTACTATATCTTCGCCATTGTTAGTAGCTTGATTATCATTTACTGTGAAGTCTATAATAACCCTACGCGGCTGAGATATTCTTCTAACTCGAGACACTGCCAGATAAACTAAATTTGACCATTCGATGTGACCATCGACAATCCAAATATTTGAATCGGAAGTAGTCAATCCTTGTGACGAATGAATCGGTATAACATATCCTAGCGTCCATAGAAATGTATCTATAATTAGCGCGCTCGCAACAGGACTCGCAGGAAATAAAACAATATCATTTAACATAATATTTTGTTTATCACCACGTCCTGGAATTTTAAACTCGATATTTTGCCGTCGCGTATCTGTTGGGCGATAACACAATGGCACAGGTAAATCTGGAAAGTTTTCTTTATGTGACATAAATAATTGTTGTTGAAGTGAATCAGGAACCATCTTCCGACTTGCAGCTATCAAATTAGCAGGACTCCATAAATTCCAAAAATCATTTATACGTGTTTCCGGAATTATCTCACGTATTATTTTACATTGAATTCTATCTGGTTGAAGTCTGATTAATTTCTTTAATTCTTTTAACGAATCATCAAGGACTCGCTAATAATCATTTATTTCCTCATAATAATCTACAAACGTTTGTAGCTATTAATGCAGATGATCAAAAAAAAATGTGGTGGCTGACCATGATTGTCACAAATTATTACAGCAGTATTTCGAGTTAATAACCAACCAAGAAATGTTTTAACACATCTAGCGACACCATGCATATTTCATCCCAAATAATGACCTTAGGAATGTATTTCTCACACATTCGTTGAGGAGTCCATGCATCTCCTTTCCATCTAAAGAAGCTGTGATAAGTACAAGATTCACTCCAAGCTAGCTCATTTTTTTTTTTTTTTTTTTTTTTTTTTT